>CAKALU010040426.1:0-46756 GCA_916700995.1 Hozukius guyotensis
AGCTAGGAGCGTCCTCACAACCCCTAAAGCCATCCCTGAGTGACAGTTATCTTCCTAGCCTTTGTAGAGCCGCAGAAGAAGAGGCATGACTTCACTGGTCGTGTCGATCACAACAGAAATCTGATTTCCACTGCGTTCTGATGGGGTGACCAAGTCATGTATTGGAGTGATCTAAGTGACAACAACAACAACAACAAAGCCTTTAAAGCTCAAGGCAACCAAACTGAGCATCACATCACTGGGGATGTCACTTGGCATAGACATGGAAACATATATATTTTGTTCTTGTACATCAAGCTTTGGAGTGTTATATGAATGACTGATATGCTGTTTGTTTAACGTCTCACCTGGCACAGGATAACGACAGTAACTTCCACATGGACTACATTGTTGCTGCTTCCAACCTGAGGGCGGAGAACTATGACATCCCTGCAGCTGATCGGCACCAGGTAAACATTTCACTATGTGCATCATCTAATCAAAGGGTAAAAAAATATAGACGTGAATCAGAGGGGTGAAGCTGAGGCGGTATAGATTAGAAAAAGCAAGAAAAAGGCCGCTCCCCCTCCCTCGGGGTCATGTTTTTAGTCGGTGCTGCACACACCTGCCCTAAAGCCACAGAAACAGCCTCCTCACCTATTGTTCCTGGAGCAGAACTAATCACAGCACTTTACCTGTCGCCTGGGAGGTGACACCTGAGCCAGGCCTTGTACCAGCCGCTGCTGCAGACGCACACACAGCCAAGACAGATGGAAGATGGGGGGATGGGTGCTACTGAGTGAGGGGAGACAATAGAGGGTTACCCTTGTGTAATCATACAGAGATTTCCACATGTTGCATCTCGTTTGGGAATAACTTACTCACCATTTAACCCTGTTCAGTGTATATCTGAACTGCAAAATCTACATATGACCAAGGCTATAGGTCAGTCTCAGTATTAGAATGATAATAAGGATATTGTTCCTGTATTGATATATACTGAATACACGTGGCTAATGTATGAAAAATCATATATGAAATAATCAAATGAACGTGTAATACAGTGAAATGTGCTGCGCTGTGCTGTTATGCATTACATCCAACAAAACAAAGCAAAAATAAGGCCAATATTTATTTTTTAAATTTTTTTTATTACGATTTGCAGTGGTAGAAGAAGTATTCAGATATTTAACTAAAAATACCAATGCCTCAAGGTAAAATACTCCACTACATGTAAAAGTCCAACATTCAAAATTTTGCAGAATGTCTCCTGTCAGTGTTATATTATATTACTAGATGCATTGATTACTGATGCATTATTATATGTACGCAGCATTTATGTTGCTACTAGTCGAAGTAAAGCTAATTTTTACAACTTCGTTTAGTAGCTTAATCTATAACAATGCATTATATTTTATAAGATGATCATTTGTTTTGTATGTAAAACATTTAAATTCAAAGTATCTATAGCTGTGAAATAAAAGCAGTGGAGTAAAAAGGACAATGTTTGTCTCTGTAATGTAATCAGTGATGCAAAGTAGCTACGTACATTTACTTAAGTACCGTACTTTAGTACAGTTTTGAGGTACTTGCACTTTACTTCAGTAATTTCATTTTTGCTGCTATTCCACTAAATTTCAGAATTAAATATTGTAAAAATACTGTTCACTTTCATTTTAAAGGACCGATATGTAATATATTTACTGTAATAAATCATAAAATGACTATGATATGTCATCAGAGATTAAGGAAACATGCTAAATTTAAATACTGGCTTCTCTGACAACAATGCTACAGCCAGTATGTTCTCCTTTAAAAAATCCATTCCGGTTCGTAACCTCTGTTTTTGTTTTGGATCCGTGTGATCCCGTCCACTGACCATTTCAACACCCCGTTGCCACATATGAAACAAATCGTCACGCAAACAGCCTTCTGCAGCCGTGGAAGCAAGCAGACAAACTGGGTTAACAGAGATAACGTTAACGTTAGATTCTACCTGACCTGAAAAGCCTCGGCTCATCTCTCTGTGGTCCGTGTGCAGCTGGGTTATTAAGACAAAGAGTATGTGAGCCGACTACTACTGGCCAGAGGGTAACACAGTCATGAAGGTAACCCACAAATTTCGAAAACATGCGCTGCTAACATTCACACCGGAGGAGCGGATGGGCGACGGCTCCAACGTTTGGAATTTGGACTGCTGTTACCATTTTAAACGCTAGCTGTCAGTCCTGTATATTGTTCCTTTAAATATGATGCATGAATACAGATTAGACTGTCCAGCTCATAAAGTAGTTAAAATTAGTTCCACAAGACCAGCTTAAACGGCTTCTTTTACATTTATGCATTACTAATAATGAATATATAATATATAATAATATAACTGTGATAGGGCCGATCCTGCTGCATAATGAGTATTTTACTTTTGATATTTAAAATACAATTTGCTGATAACACTTAAATACTTTTACTTAAGTAAGATTTTGAATGCAGGTCTTTTACTTGTAGTGTAGTATTTTTACATTGCTGCATGGCTGCTAAGTACATGATCTGAATACTTCTTCCACCACTGAATGTAGTGGAGCTGTGTATAAAAGTAGCACAAAATAGATATACTGCAAGCAACTCAAAATTGTACTTAAATAAAGAACATTAGTAAACATACTTTATTTTTCACCACTGGAATTTTGTAAAAAAAACAACAACCCAGTTATACGCATATCATTCTGCTTGATTCTAATACATTTTAAACGTGAGCTTTCCTCTCTGTCTCCTCCACAGAGTAAGCGCATTGCTGGAAGGATCATCCCAGCCATAGCTACCACCACCGCCGCAGTGGCAGGCCTGATGTGCCTGGAGCTGTATAAACTGGTGCAAGGTCACCAGAAGATCAGCTCTTACCGCACTGCTTATATGTACCTGGCTGCCCCGCACATTGTGTTGTCCCAGCCGAACCGGGCCCGGCACTTCGAGGTGAGTAACGGCTCTATACACCCACAGCCGTTTCTACTTACAGTCAGTGATCGTGGCGGGTTTAGGGACAAGATTTACAAAGCAGTCAGTCACATATAGGACCTGAATAAGGCACTTTATACAGCCTGACAGACTCTTACTGTATATAATGTATATTTATAATTTAAGCCCGTCTACTTTGGGGATAGATCTGTTTGGCCCTTTGTAGATTTACGTCCTTCCTCTCTGGCTGGAGAGCATTAAGTCATGAATGAGTGCTCTCAGAGTAAGAGACCACTGCTGACTGTCAATCTCTTGCATATGAGCCAAGTCTTTAGCTAGCTCAGTTTAATCCCCGGGGCATTTCAGTGCAGGTAAGGCATAAACACACCCACATCTGCTTCTGTGTTTGCACAAATTAAGTGAATTTAAGGCAACTGTAATTCAAAGCAAAAGTGACAGGAGCTTATTCTCTTAAGACGGAGTCCTTATAGGATCAAATTCACCCCAACGCTTGAGGTTACACCAGGTTTGTGAGGTCATACTAAGTTCTTTGTGCCGTATCGGCCAAGCTTTAAAACCCAAACACGAAATGGCTACCAGCCAGATTCAAAAGCCAAGCAACTCTTAGGGTCACATTTTAGGTCAAGTCTGAGGGGATATCCAGTCGAATCATTTTGTTGCCCCCTTACAGGCCCGACTGCTTTTCCCTCAATAGAGTGCTGCAGGAATGAGTCCTAAAACCTGGAAATGAGTTCTCAATTTAGCACTTCCGGTTCCCTCGTCTCAAAGTCAATGGTTTTTCTGAATGGGTTTTTAGTTAGATGCCTGGAATAAGGTCTGTGGTTAACACAAGCTTAAGAGATTTTAAACTTTTGTTCTACGATATAAAATATGTCAGTAAATACGCCATTGATGATTTTTTAAGCATCTACGTGTCTTAAAAAAAGTAGCTAAATGAGACTACTTAACGTCATCACGCCGACTCGTCCGCCTTTACAACCTCGTTGTTTATAATCGCGCTCATGCTACAGTGGTGTATTTCGTTTATAGCCTAACGTTAGCTTTTTACTTATGGCGATTGCATTTACGCTTAAAAAATCATAAAGTGGTGTTAATTTGTGGAGATTATCTTGCTGATCAAAACTTGTAAGTATCATAAACATGTGTTCGCCACAGAGCTTATTTTCTGCAATAATCAAAAACCCAATGGAAAAATCCCATTGGGTTTTTGTCGAGGGAACCAGGGCGATGCTAACTTCCTGGTTGCCCTACAAAAATACGTCATCCCTGTACCACTTTATGTCTCACCTCTTGAGGGAATCCGATATTGGAGCTGCCCTCGCCAGCTCTCTCACTCGGAGCATTGAACCTCTGACAGACAGGGGTCACTGGGGGTCAGCGAGTGGGGTAACTGTGTCCTCTGGGACGTGAGGGTGCAATGGCAGGGAGCAGTGAGACAGTGTAGGTCTGGTTTCAGGTTTGGTTACAGGCAAAAATGCTGCAGCTGCATTAAAGTCTGCTGTGATGACAGAGGCAGCTGTGACTTTCTGTGCAGTTCTGAAGTTCCAGGCGTGCCCTCTTCCTTACTTACAAAGACCCCGGGGTTCTCACAGTTGCTGTCTGTAAACTTGGTCAGCGAAAGTGTTTGCACATACTTCTAAAATTTGCTGGCTGTAACACAACGTTGCCCAAGCAGCAAGGAGCGTTGGATACACTGGGTGAATGATTGCAGTCGCACAGACAGAGTACCTGACATCATCGCAGCCAGAGGTTATATAGTCAAGTGTTGAATCATTTAGTCAGAGGGATGGGCAGACATTAGACTTTCCAGACCCAAGCTTTTTCAGCTATAGTGTTGCAGCATCAGCTTTTAAGCCCCGCTCTATTCAGCAGAGGAGAGATAGGAAACCACCAGAGGAGAGAGGCTCGGGCGAGGTTCAGGATCAGCGGTTTCAAGGTTGGGGACAAATCTGGCACTAGTAAAAGAGGAACACACATGTTCTGTTACAGATTTTGCTCTCAGAGAGAGAGAGAGAGAGCGAGAGAGAAAGATGGTTGGCTGCCAAATCTTCAGTCATCTGAGTGGGAGATGCTCTAATGTCTGCCAAAGAAAACATGTCAGTCTTTAGTCTTCATAATTAGTTTAAATGTGTCTGTGATACCTTCTAGAAAAATCAGTTCAGCTCCTTTTCTCAAACATATTCCACTTTTTTCTATTTAGTATATTATCCACATAGGTAACTGCACTTTCATTCAGCAAACACATAGCAAAAGTATCAAATAGCATCAGTACTTGTAGTTTATATTATTACTCAAAATGTATGTTGTGTATCACAGTAAATATCTTGATAATCAATTCCAGACTAGAGCTTGACCCTTAAATGCCAGAACAATATTATCGGTTGATATTAGCTTATTGCAGGTATATTCGTATCTGCATATATGTTGGCCAATAAGTAACAACAAATTTCAGTTGTTAATAGGGCCGGACGGTAATTAAATATAATAATTTAACGTCTTTCAATGGAATCATATCATGATGAAATCACATATTGAGATATTATGATACACAACTACGTTGTCTAAATTGATAATAACAAGCACATACTAACTTACATTTCTCAGAGAAACTGAATTGGTAAGAATTCTGCTTATGGGAATACCCCAGAGTAGTTAAATCAAACTATTGTCTTAATCAGATTACTCTGTATTTGAATGCATACATGTAAACATATAGCTAAATATTTATTTATTTATTCTCTATAATTTCTCTTGAAACTGTTGTTGCACTAAAGTTCTTAATTAAATGAGAAAATACTCAGTACTGTTCATTTGTCAAGTATTTAATTCACACAGGAGTATACAAAAAAAACATGTAGTTATTCGATGTAGACTATTTTTTGAATTACCAGAAAACATACTATATCGCGATATATATCATTATTGAGATATGAAATGACCTACTGTATATTGGGAAAGCAGATTTTGCCCACACTGCCCCGCCGTAGTGTTGAAATACCAAAATGAAGTAATTTAGAAACAGTATCGCCCTTACATCATCACATAACGGGATAACTGCTCGTGATTCTTGATACATACTTGAACCCTGCAAAGTAGGATGTAAATGAAGGATGTAAACATAGATTATTTAAAATAGCAGAAATTAGCCCACAGTAATAAAAGCAGAAACAAAAACAACATAGCTATTAATATTCTCTTATCTCTCTAATCTGTCCGAGATTAGAGGAGGTTTTATTAGCTCGCCTTTGAAGCAACCACAGACGTGCAGCTGTTAAATATCACTGATCAGACATGCAGCATCGAGAGCTCAGCTTACTTTTGCAATGACTTAGACCTCTCCCCTCATGAGATCAGTCTCAGTTCATTAATATCAAGTAACAACACTCAAATCTCACTGGTCGTACTGGTGGCCCACCGGGTGTTCACCCAAAGCGGAGTGTTTCTGAACCACCACATCACAGCATTGCCAGATGTTTGTCAGTCATCGTAATGCAACCGGCATTATCACAACTCTGTAGTGGAAAAAATATGTTAGTGTGATGGTTGTTTTGATTGAAAGCTTTCGGAAAAGGTGTTTTAGATGTGGTTGTGTACCACTCTGTCCACACATGACTGTTTTACTCACAGACTCTTTAACTAAAATAGATTACTGCTCATTCTCCCACCATGCCATCCCTTTTCCAGAAATTGTTGCTTTAAAGCAGCTGTTTCCCAAAATAGGAAGTCCCCCTGGCCTTCCCCTGCTGCTGTTATGGAGGCAGAAATATGTAAACAAATGGAAGGCTGTCCTTGTGTGCTCAACACTGCGATTTTTTAGTATCGTTTTCCTCCTTGTGTTTATGTTTGTCAGTTGGGGGGCCAAGGCACAGGCCATTAAAGGAGTAGCAAGTCTGGCAAGCTCACAGAGATGCATATCTCTAAAATGGCAAGAGATGTTCCCACAAAATCTGCTGCGTTAGACATCATCATATACCGTATCCACGAAAAGCTTGTTGTTACTTGGCTCAGATGTTGCTGCCACAATTTTAAAGCTGCAGTCTTTAAGTTATTTGAATATCCTACTCGACTGTCAGCACCTTATCTGTCATTGTGCTGAGAAGATTTAGTAACACATGAATCTTTCCAGCTCATATGAAATAACAAAATACAGCATGACAGACATTCTCGTGATAACAATTTCTCACTGAAATTAGACACGACTGTCCAATGACATCCAAAGTGTGAGTTTCCAATTAATTAAAGCTGTACTCATCAATATTTTTTATATTAATCATGGGTCAAATGACTAAATGTAATCTGTAATCTGAAAGATTCCCCTCAGTTTTACATAGCGTTTTAGTGTCTTTCAGGTTATTTTTGGTTGTACAGCCCATCTCATCAACCCAGTTTCATGTAGCAGCACGTGGCTGGAGATCACATAAGAGCTAAAAGAAGAATAAATGTTGGACTTACAATCATTGGATGGTCAAAAATACATTATAATAAGTTCAAAGAAGTTTGTTTCACTGCCCTCAAGTGGCCAAAAAATGAGAACTGCTTGAATGCACTCTTTGTTGTACAATAGAGTAGTTGATGCGATGTATAGCTGCACGGTCATAGACGGTGCTTGTTATTACAGAAAACAAAAACTCGCCAGACACTAAAGGATATTTCAAGTACAACAAAGATTAATGAGTGCTGTGCTCCTGCAGCTGTAACCGAGCTGCAGCCTCAGTAAAACATGTGGAGTGAAACATCACCCGAGGCCCGTGCAGAGGAGGACGTGTTTCAGCTGGGTATTAAATAGCTCCATCCTCAACCCCTCCAGCAGCTTGCCCAACTCTCAGTATCAGTGTATGCTGTCTTTACTCGTCTGCTCGGCTGCCTGCTGGTTGTGTGCCATGGAAATACTCCCTCTTCCATGTCTGTGCACACATCCTCCACACCCTAGCCTCAGCTTCGTGCCCTTTCACGCTCCCTCGGTGCCCCACTTCCCCGGCTTGCCCTTTCGGTCTCTAATTGAATTAGCAGTGTTGGAGGCAACACTCCTGAGCTCAAGGAAAGCCACTCCGAGGTCGATGCTCACACTAGTTCTTTGTTAATTGCCTGCAGAAATGACGGCTATTTCCTGCCTTCACAGGAAGCAGTGTATTGAAACCAGATTTCCCAGGGAGCACTAGGTGATCTTGCTGTATGGTCTGTAGAGCACCAGGAGGAGGCAGGGGCTTTGTGTTCATCTGCTCCAGCCTCTGCTTCTAATAACTTTTCATTGACAACTTGCTCAGCAAAAAAAGCCTTCTTGATATTTCATGCACATTGAGAAGTCAGGAAGAAACAAGGATGTTTGCACTTTTGCTGAGTATCCAGGATGGTTGTGTGTTGTTTTACATGGAGAAAGTGAAACCTGCAGCTATAGATGATTTGTGATTTGAGCACTTATATAATTGAAGGTCTCACATCTGTCACACACATTACAGGGACTGGCTTAAAGAGAGAAAGAAAACAACAAAGGGGGGAGATTTAGGCTACTTCACATGTGGTTAAATCTGTGTCGGCCTCCTCGGACTGTGCCAGTAAAGAAACGGGGTGAACATGATCCAAGGCCTTCATATTCCTCTGGGAGCTCCGGCATGGAGCTGCATTGTGCAGTTTGTAACTCAAGACCCAGACATGAATAGTGCTCACGGGATAATGAGTAATCTGTGATCAACAAAGACGGCTTGTGCCTTCTGTTGTCCTCCAGGTTTTTTTGTTGTTGGTGTTATTGTGTGGTTGGCCTTATGTTTTTAAGTCATCTGTTGTTGTTCCGTCACTGCTGTTCTTTAGTTCCCCACAGATCATTAGCTTCCCATTTGTGTCATCAAAAACAATATTATGTCTGTACACGGGTTGTTTATTTATGTAACAACAGACACAGGCGTCATTTAAATAAAAGTATACTTAAAGATAGCTATCCAGATAATTTATTTAGTAACATATGTGGTACAGCTCATAAACTCAGCATGCATGCTCGACAATTTAGCCAAATTAAAAAGCCAAAGGCTTTTGGTAGCTCGTTCAAATTATCCTCAACTATCTTCTCATCTCACACGTATTTAAGCCACAGGCCCGAGTTTTTAATGAGAAACACAATACAGTATGGCTTTTTGGTTAGACAGACTGCTCTTCAACTAGCTGAATCACCATATTAACCTCTCTGAAGGGTCCCTAAGCAAGGCAGTGAACTACCCTGCAGTTGACCCTGACCTCTCACCTTCATGGAGGAGCTCATATAAAATGGAATAAAGTATTCACAATTTATGAAAGAGCATTAATTATTACTAAATTTGCAACCCCCTTCGCCCAAACAACAATTATCCAATCAAAGTCTAGCAATCGTAACTAATCATAGGGTGTGCATGGGGCTCTAGAAGTATAAAACATTTAGAGGGAGGTTTCTTTTTTCTTTTTCCTTACCAAAACCAAAAATAAAAGAGAACAAGTGTAACGTAAGCTGCAGACGTTAGTATGTCTCACTTATTAGCTTACTATCGATGGGAGCAATGAGGTAACTGGTTAGGATGCTGACTTTTTGCCTCAGCCTTGCAGCTTTAGCTTCAGTCTTTTATCACAATATCATGTAGCCTATGTAGCCATCGACTACATATTTAAGATCCTTTTACAAGGTTTCCATTTTAAAATGAGTCAGTTTGAAACATTAAAAAGAGCTAAAGTTGTCATTTCATTTAAAAATCAGCAGTCTACAGTGGATTATGAGTGGCGAATCAGCCCCCGTTATCACTAAAACATCACACTATCACATAACATGCATATGCTCCATGTGAGAACGGAAAGCATGACAGGTATGCCAACAGTAACTAAAGCTTAACAAACAATCAGTTATTCACGCCACACTAAATGGATGTTTTCACCTAAAATGTACCTCCGAAATTATTTTTACAACCTTCAAAAATATCTGAAGCTAATTTTAATCAAGTATATTCAAGAATTTAATACTTCTGCTGTGGGTTTGTCTGTTTTTCGTGCAGGAAAGATAATCAAGCTGGCTTTGTGAGGCATGGTCTAAACGTCAGTTTTTATACTTGTCTGTTTAAATAGCGTTAGAACAGAGCTTTGAATATTGACATTGTGTCGGCTTTGGTACCTCAGCTGTGTGCTGTGATAATAAGTTCATTTTGTTCCTCTGTGGTGTTGAACATGTGTCTCATCTGGCAGATTCAGTGGAATGTTAAATAAACCTGAAAGCAGATCAAAATGATTGTCTTTAGTATACAGACTCTCAAATATAGCTGGAAGGAGCTTATTTATCTATTCTCTTTACAGTAGAATTGTAGAGGGAACCAACACAAAACAGCAATAACTTTGGGTCTCACTAAGGGCTGATAATTTGGCTTTCCATCTTTCCATTTATCTCTTTTCTCTCATCCATCGTTGGCCCCAGGATCTGCCATGTTTCTCACCACTTCTTTTCTTCAGGCCTGTTGGACTCGGTGTAAGCACCATGTGGAAGTTATTAAAGGTCTCTGTCCTCCTGCTTCATTATTCTCCCATTACAACACCAATGCTAGCGGGAGATGGGCTACAGGTTTCTAATTAGTGACATTAAATTTAAGTTTAACAGCTGTTCCTGATGTCATGAGTTTACAAATTTACACATTAACTCTGAATTCTAAAGGTATTCAGTCATGTCTTGCTTCCTCCACCCCTCCCCCCTTTCTTTCTCTACCAACACACACAGGATCTGTTACCTCATATGTAAACACAAAACCTCACCGTTTGTAATGATAATGTCACATGTGGCTAATTGTGTCCTCTGCTCTGTGAGGCACTGCAGGACAGTCTGTCTGTCTGCTGTCTGTCTGCAGACTGTATGTGGTTATGTATGCAGTGCACATGAGGCATTGACTAACAACATACACATGTCCTGGCTCTGTAATGGAAATAGAAATAAAGTAACTTTTTTACTGGTCTTAAAAGCCACATGAAATGTGCCCATAAAGGAATTGAAACAGTTTGTGTACATCCACAGATTGAGGCTGCAGGGTTACTAATAGCTCCTAATGAGAGTTTGTCATGGACTTTATGTAAATTGTATGCTTTATGAGCAAATTAATGGTTTTGCCTCAATTTCCTTTGTAATGAATGAGACAGGAACTTGCACCAGTTGGCAGCAGTCTGTTTGGCAAAGCTGAGTGGCTCAGGCAGTGAAGGCTCAGTCATCTTTAGGCCGCTAGTTGAAATATGGCTGTATTTTGTTCCATGTTTACAGCAAAAAGAAGCCCTGCAACGGGCTTGTGCAACTGCAAAGTGTGCAGGCCTCCAGTCAGTAAGGGATCACCAAAGTGATTACAATTCATACTGACGGGGACATGAATGACTGTACCAAATTTTGTTGCAACCCATCCAATAGTTGTTGAGACATTTCATTCAAAACCGTAAATGTCAAGCTGCTGATGGAGGAAATCACTAAAGTCATTACAATTCATTGTCTCTTTTCCGAAGTGTGCAAAAGCACAGTTAAGATTGTTGCAAACCTGGGATCATGTCTTAAAGTAAGCAATGTTTCCTCTGTTGTATCAGGGCAGATGCAGTTTTGATTGGCCACATTAAGTGTTCAATACCTTGTGAGCGGTGTGGAAGTCTCATCTGTCTTATTTGTTTGTGTCCAACATCAGATAACCTTACAGCGTATTAACTGCTGACAAGAACTGGACATCATATTGACCCACAGATGTCAATAACTTGCTCCAGTGACCGAAACGTGTATATACTGCATTACACCGTGTAACCAAAGAGCGTGACCTTTGATTACTAAAGCATTTAATCAATGGTACAAGCTGGGATGTAGCAGCGGAGGACACACTGATTATGTCCAGAGATGTGCATTGCTATGGAATTGATCCCGGTGACACATTTGCAGATGTGTGTCCCAGTTCCATACTACATATCAATAAACAGTATGTGCTATAGTAATCATAGCAGTCACAGTGTACTTGGTTACGATGCAAGAAATTAATGTTCTTCACCATTTTGTACAGGAAATAATCCAATAGGTGTCAATAGAAGTTCACTTATACAAGACTTTAATTGACAAGACCTCTGTTTTATCAGTGCATCATTCCATCTTAAAATATGCCCAATCCTACTTGCATGTATTACAAATGTTGGTAATTAAGTAAGAAGCATAAGATGCATAATTCGTGGTCTTGTGTTGGGACTATCAGATGCATCACTTCGAATCATTTTGATGATAATTCATTGCTTTATAACTGTGCCTTTGTCCATCAGACATTTGCTGTTCCGAGTGTCTCTGCAAGCTCCAGCATGTCAGTGGCCCATTTGTAAGAGGAGCATTTTATTGACTCAGTCCTTCTGCCCCAGGTCATTTTCAGTCAGGCGGAGTGCTGTTATCTTCTCATTTGAAAGACAATCACATTGAGATTCTGTTTGCTGTTTTACACGTCAATGGGAGCCTTTCAAAAGCAACGGGCTGCTTTTAGTCTGTGTGTCAAACTCGGCACTCTCCTCAGAAGTGTCTGCATGCTGCTGAGCTCTCCTCCTCCACCCTGCACCTCTATAGTCAGCCTTTAAAACATACAGTTCATGATTAAATACAAAAAAATCTTTAATACCAATTCTTAATGTATTTGGTTTGATGTATTGTTTTAATGGTGTGTAAGGCTGGTATCCTGTCAATTCTCTGGGGTGTTGGGGTAATAATTGCAGTAGGCTGGAGGGAGCAGTTGGAGGTCTCAGCCATCTGTTTCTTCATTGCAGTCCAAAGAGAGAGGTGATCAATAGTGACCAGGTAGCAGATGACACTCCCATCAGACAAACGACGCACTTTACATGACAGTACTCTTTGTCCCTTTGTAAAAAAAATAAAAAGGCCATACAGGAAAACATAAACAAACATGTTTCTGTAGCTTTAGGTAAACTGCTCTTCAGCATCATTTCTGATTATGATAAATCTACCTCAAAATAGGATTCACATATGATATTGCAATGGTCTTTGGTGGTGTAGTCTACATTGAAAGAGCACACCACCGATTTAGCATTACACTCCTATAACATTTCGGTGATGGACAGTTTAAACAAAAGGATAAAAATCGATGCAGCAGAACCAAAAGTTACTGTTTTATATTCCACACATTCTTCTTCTTTGTCAAAACCTGGCGCCTACATTACCCACAATGCAGCTCGACCACTAACAGTTTAATAGGAGATTCAGGTGTATTATGCTAGTAGCAGTTGTCATAAATGATGGTCCAGTGTACCCTGTGCTAAAGGAGATATAGTATGAGGAAGCATTGAAGCACCTTTCCTTAGTGTTTAGTGAATTTCAAACAGCTCTTATCATGGCTGCCACTTAGATACTTCCGGGTCATTTCACTCAGTTAGGAACCTTCCTAAGTTAAAAGACTATTCGACCGCAGCCTGGATCTACGTGTACAGAGTGGAGGACGTCTATTATTTCCAGGAACATGGCGAACGAGTAGCTGTTTTTGTCCCGTGCCAATATTCTTGTATTTAATATTCAACAATCGCGAGACAAGTCAAATCACCCATGAAAGCATTGGCGTAAATGCTAAGCCGTAATGAAGTTGCAGATTGAAATATGTCATCAACGGAGTCTTGTGATTGGTTCGCTCGCTCCACATGAAAGCATCTTCCGTCTTGAGGTGGAAAAGTGTCGGTACAGACTTCCCTGAATATCGATCCCTGCTTCCATTCACACATGACCCCATGCAGGAAATGTTCCTGAACATTTCAGGGATAAACTGCATGTGTGAAAGGGTCTACCCAGTAATTACCGGGAAGTGTGTGTGAAAGAGTAACAACAGTAATTGGAGCAACTCTCTGGTTTCATGTGCAAACATTGCATAAACATGGTTTAATGGTATTCTACTGTTTCACAATTATTTTTTCACAATGGTAATGCATCAGACGAGTCTACAAAGTCTGTATCACTTTCTGTGTTACTCCTTATTAAACACACTCACAATCACATTCAGATATATACACTATAATTTTGCAAAAGTGCTCTGTTGACCTTGTAGATCATTTACAGCTGTGAGCTTCCATCCATTGATGTTGTGATGTCATTGGCAGCATCACTGCGCATCCCCATTAGCTCTGTACTGTAGGTATGACGTAAAGGAAGGTGTATTGATACTGGACGGTTGAAGAGGAAATAGATTGTCCACTTATGTTTCCAGTAAATGCAGTGGTTGTTTGAAACATGAAAGACTCTTCCTAGATTTAGTTTTATAGGATGTTGTTTCCTTTATTATGAAATAGTTTTAAGATTCTATGTAAAGCTGTTGTGACTAAAACTGTCTCATACAACACTTAACAATAGTATGTATGATTTTACATTTTAAAGGAGATAAAGTGCCAGCTCATCTTTAAACCTATGGATTACTTTCAACCCAGCAAAAAAAAAGACACAAAAAAGACTGACTATATCAGTATATCTGAATTAACCTTGGTGCATACCTGCTTTTACTGCAGTATACAGCATGTACAGTAGTCAGCAGCATCACTACCATATGTTCAGAAGTGAAATACGGCTTGACTTTGAGGCTCAGTCAAGGACTAATCTAGGACGAGGCGTCTTACTGAAATTAACCAGAAATGGAAACAAAGGGAAGCTAAAGAAGATTAAGATGAAAATATGATCTAAAAAGACCACACAGATCCTCCACCTGCCTCCTCTAAAGCTCACTTTAAAGCCCTCCAAAGGAAAAGCGTTGCCTTTGAAGAAGCAGGCCTCTAGCCACAACGGGTTGTAAAAACGTTTCCACTGTTGGGATTCTATCCAGATAATGAAGCCGAGGCAGGAGCGTGCCTCAGCAGTGCTGTTTCTTGTGGCAGACTGCAGGGAGGAGGACTTATAAAGGTTTTCTTACAGCTTCCTGTCTCCAAAAATGCTCCATTGTCTTAAAGGGCAAAATTAGAAACTCACGTTATGATTACGCTCCACATGCAGTGACCTGTGCAAAATGACCAGCATGATTGTGTTCCCTGAAGGGGATCGCAATCCGACTTGGATTCATTCTACCTCCTTATCAGGTTCACTCGGCTGAACTTCCTCTGGCTGCACAACATTCCCATGCCCTCACGTATATCTCAGAGGCGTCTATTTTTGGGTTCAGTAGCCCTCGTTATCATAAAAGACTTAATTGTGTATCAGGTCCTGTGTTGTTAAACTGCCTTAGGGAGGTCTCTTCATTTTGAAGGATCCAGAACATAAATCTAATAATGCTAAATTCAAGCACTTAATATTGAAAGTACCTTAAACTGATTCTAACATGTGATTTCAAAATTTGGCAAAAGCAACACCCTAGTGACAAACAATACATTTAAAGAAGACTGTAACTATTTGCTATGGTAAATGGACTTGTATTTATATAGCGCTTGTATAGTCTTCCGACCACTCAGAGCCATGCTGAGGCAATACAAATGTTCCCAATCTTGCATTTAGCACCTTTTAAGTTTAATTACAAAATGATACTGATTTGTATTCCCCCCATTACCCTTTGAGAAGTTGTTTGATTGTGGGTCCAGACTGTGACCGCTAGGCTTGGACAACTTTTGTTTCAGGCCTTCTCAGAGATTCTCTGACTGTGCTGTGACTCATTGTGATGAAGCCAGATCCTTCTGACCTTTTGATCATGTAATTCTGTAAATTTGAAGTGTAGGTTTTATTGAACGTTGCCCTACATCTACTGATGAATGGTTATGTTTTACTTAAAAGTGCTAGATAGAATTGAATATGAATCTATGTAGTGTTGCAAACAGCATAATAAAATAAACTGAGGTATTTTAAGCGTGTTGCGGTTTTTATATATAACATAATCTAAAACACATTGTTTTCTTATATCAAAATAGATAAAAATTAGGTCACATCTCACCTCATAAAGAACAGTAGAACGTTTTTAGTTTCCCTGAATTTGCACTACAGACACATGGTTTATTGTGTGTTAAAGTCATCTGTTTCTTTATTCATATCTGGTCCTGTTTTACAGTTTTAGGACCAGGAACTTGGAAGGGTGAAGGGGTATGTGGCTTATTTTTATGATGAAATTAATTAAATTTTTCCGGGAAACTGTTTCTGTCTACATTTAGAGTTGTCAGGAAGAGCCGGGGAGCTCACCAGGCTTCCTGTCAACAAGAGGAAGCAGCCTGAAGTTTGGGCTGTTCATGTCAAATGTTTGGGGAACTTCTTATCTGAACAGGCCACATACTTTAGTGCCGGTGAATATACAGTATAACATGCATTATGTAATGTAATAATGCAGAAGCCACAAACATTGATAGAACATTTAGAAGAATTTAGTCTCATTTAAAAAAGAATACAAACGTAGATTCCGTCAAGGACAGTGACGCATTTTGAATTTGGCCTTAAATCTCAGGACATAAGGATGAAAAAGCAGCAAAGTAGGGATATTACATTATTAAGCATTACAATTATTTGTGTTGCTGTTACATGAAAATAATACTGTTTCGAAATTGTGACTGAAGTCGATACGAACACCAAACAGTACATGCTAAGGACAGTTTACATTCAAATGATGTCTGTGGTTATCCATAGCATCAGGGAAACTGGTGAAGTGAGAAGTGAAGTGAAATCTCATTGTGTTCCTTTATTGTTTTAGAAAGACCAGCTGTGTCATGTTTTAGGGGGAAGTTCAAAGCTCCATTTATAATACGGACTACAGTATGTGGACAGCAGATGAGAGATTTGGCTGCCCTCCAACAACAGAGCAGACGGAGTATAAACTTTTATGTCCACCACTGTGGCTGTATTTCCACTCAGGCCCGTCAAGTGGCCGTTTGTCTCGTCCTCATCCTCTGAAGTCGAACTCCGTGTAGTACAACCACCATGAATCCCGACTGCCAGCTCTGCTTTATGTCCAGACAGACCTCTGGATCCGCAGACACACAGTGAGATAGGACAGTACTTGAACACAGCACACTCGTAGCCAATATTAAATCAGTAAATATGGCTTTTCTGAGGTTGAACAACTTGTCAAGTAGGGGACTATCTTGTGTCTCTTTAGTGCTGTGGTTTAGCTCTAACCATTTCTAAAGTTCATTGCCATACACACTAGATACTTATTTGTAATGCATTTACCTTGAGCCTTCTCAAAAATCCCAGCCTGCTACTTCCTAGATGGACATTCCAACCCCAAGGCCGGATTCTTTTGCAGGTGTGATTAGCAATCAAGTAGCACTTGGCAGGGATTTGTCAATTGCGTGGTTTTCAGTATAGCAGGTGAGCAGCTCTACCTTTTGATTGGTCTTTGTTATGACGGCAGTGTCCACTTTGAGCGCGGTTGGTTTATTAAAATATAACCGTGGATAAAGATGTGTCTATATATTATATACTGCAAGAGAATTGCATTCGGGCTCCCATTAAAGCTGATTTTGTGTTATATTTCACACTGACAATTTGGTCCAATGTTGCTCTAAGAGGAAAACAATAACTCTCTGTTTCACATTCCTTCTCTTTCCCCAGAGATAACTGTTTCATTGGGCCATTTTAGTTTTTTTTATGGTAGAGGTTCCATGACAAAAAGATACTGTAGTTGTGTTTGTGGGAAACCATTTGTAATTGTTTCCAGCGGACCGTTTGGTTCCAGCGTTCTTGCAGATTTTTTTTCTTCCTCCTATAGTGTTGAATAGTTGACGTCACGGTACACACGGACTGATGGGGTAGTTGATTGGATTCAGGTTCCTGCCAGAGTTGTGCGACAGATATGAGAGAGAGAGGAAGGGAGGGGAGAGAGTAAAAATAGCCAGCCTGCCTGCTTAGCATTGTGTAAAATCAGCATCTGCACACAAAAAAACTCTGGCGTGGAACCACTGAATGAAGGACGTCCATTTTAAAGACTGAGTGTCTGACAATGACTTTGCATTTGCAGGATCATTTGAAATAATAGTCTTTTGTACTACAAGTGCATTTTCAGCCTTAAGTTCTGTTCTGCCATGGAAAGTTTGAGGTTGTACTGATAATTCACTCTGCATAAACAAAAGCAGAAGCTAACATGACCAGGGGTAAGAAGTGCATTTTGCAAACAAAACGTACTTTGTCTGAAAATGGGACAAAGGACCTAGACACCCTGTCAGACTTAAGGAGAAGTATGCCTCGAGTGTGTCTCCATAACCTCAAACCCCCATAAGTGGTGGGAGTTGTGAGGGCTAGTCTAAAAGTTCCCCTTGGCTGCTGAAGCAGAGATAATTGGACCCAGGTTTAGCCGGGGTTTTGGTATTCACGTCTCGAGCCAAGTTTTGATCCTCACATCTTCTCTCACCAGACAGCGCCTGTGTCATCAGGGTCGTCCGACTACGTGACATATTTTGACATGTTTTCTGCATGTGAGGAATCCTGACTCATTTCAGGTCAGGTGATGTTTTTCTCCTACACGTGTGTGGATTATGATGTTTATGGTAAGCGCGTTGTGGCCTGTGAAAACCAATATCTGTCCAGAGGCACAAGAAACAGCAGCGTTTACGTTTGCAGGGGTTTGAATTGATCGGTCTGTGTGTCAGGACTTCGTACTACTTGTCGCTGTCGGGTTATCCGTCTTAAAATCAGACCTCATGAGATGTGACGGGTGTGACGGCAGTGCTGTATGTAGGGTGACAGCGGAGCCTGAGGAAGAAGAAAGAGATGTTTTGTTTGTGATGTTCTCTCGATTAATGACTGTGTTTGTTAAGCTTCATTTGGACTCACAAGACTCTCTCATCACGCTTCTCACGTCATGGTCTTGATGTATCAAATGAATTTCAGCTATTGACTGAAAAGAAAATCTCCCTTTAATGTAAAGCAACACTTAGCAACAGTCCACTAATTTTTTTCATACATACATGTAGAACTACAACGATTATTTTCATTATCGGTTAATGCAAAAGAAGCAAAAAAAACATCCCAAGAGCCCAAAGTCATGTCTTCAAACTGATATAAAACTCAAATAAGTGTTGTGCTGATATGATAGCTAAGTTTTGGTACTCATACTGAAATTATACTTTTTTTGATACCTCACTTTGAGAAAATTCATGTTTTTCTTTAAAACCCCATTTTTTGCCTCCGCGCCAGTTGACAGCCATTATATTTTTGGATTGTCCGTCTGTACATACGTCCATCTGGTCCGTTCTTGTGAATGCAATATCTCGGGAACGCCTGGAGGGAATTTCTTCAAATGTTGCACAAACGACTACTTAGACTCAAGGATGAACTGATTAGACTTTGGTGGTCAAAGGTCAAGGTCACTCTGACCGTACGTCCGCCCTTTTCTCGTGATATCTCAGGAACGCCTTGAGTGATTTTTTTCAAATTTGGCACAAAACGTCCACTTGGATTCAAGGATGAACTGATTAGATTAGAAGGGGTTGCTGTGGCTCAGAGGTAGAGCGGGTCGCCCTCCAATCGTAAGGTCAGCAGTTCGATCCTCTACTCCTCCAGTCCACGTGTCGAAGTGTCCTTGAGCAAGATACTTAACCAGCTGTGTGAATGCTGACATGTAGTGTATAGTGCTTTGAGTGGTGGGAAGACTAGAAAGGCCCTATATAAAATGCAAGTCCATTTAGATTTTGGAGGTCAAAGGTCAAGGTTACTGTGACCTCACAAAACACATTTTTAGCCATAACTCAAGAATTCATATGCTAATTACGACAATTTCACACAAATTTCTAATAGGATAAAATGATGAAGTGATGACATTTGGACAGACATGGGTGTAAACTGCATCTTGACTGGTTGGCGGAGGCATACAACCGCGAGGCAGTAATTGTAGTTCAAGAAGCTTGTATTACAAGTTTTGATTTAAATCAGGAACTATCTGATTAAAGAAATAATTAAACAAGATGTCACAAATGTGACCAGATGTTCGATGCCAGCTCTCAGAACTTGGTTTGGATGCTCTTGTGACACATTTTGGTCGGTACAAAAATAGCATTGAGGTTCAATGAACAGCCCTATTATCAAAATGGTCATGGATTAACTTTCTGCTTATTAACTTCATGGTAATTGGAAAAATTGTTTCAGCACAATGTACTACATCTATCAGCAAAACAGGACAGGAGATAAACGCTGCTATTATAGACACACTATCATCCCCAGTTTAAACAGCCAGATTGCAAATGTGTCACTTTATCACAGAAGACTCAGAGAACTACAGGAAATCCAGATTAAAAATGGCCCCTCAAAGCTTAAACTTCAGCTACTTGAAGTGCAATCTGGCAAGGTGTCTGGAAAGTTTCCTATGTTGTTATTTCACTGCCCAGAGCAACACATTCATATTCACACAGATGCAGGTTTTATAAGCAACATTCTTCAACTTTTTCACAAGTTGCACGAATCATATGCCCCAAACTACACGGACATGGCTGCTTGTATTTTTCACTAGAGTAGGATGGTTGTAAAACTGCGAGAATCGAGTAGATGGAAACTTGAGAAAAGCAGGAGGGTCACTTCATCATACATGAGGAAGCACCTTCTTGACCTCATCGCTTGTTCGGGTCTACGCTGCAGCTTTCAGGGGGCTGCTGATTGTTCTCAGCTGCTTTATAACACAGTGATGAAAAATGCAGTCCCTCTGCCGCTGAGGGGTCTAGGACTCTTGTTATGGAAACAAACATTTTCTGCACATCCCTCACAGCAAGTAGTAGTTCATCTGTCAACTTTGTCTGTGTGTGTGTGTGTGTGTGTGTGTGTGTGTGTGTGTGTGTGTGTGTGTGTGTGTGTGTGTGTTGGTGTATGTAATGTGTCCATCGGCAGGTCGCAGGAAAGAAATACACCCTGTGGGATGACTTCGTTGTTGAGGGCAGACGCTGCGGTCAGCCGGAAATGACCTTGGGAGATCTGATCCAGTATATCAAGGTACAGCCTCCTTATTCCTCTCAGCAAGGAAACACACTTTCTTCACACCCTGTGCTACTGAGTGCATATTTTATGTGTGTTTTTTTTTTTATCCCTAAACCTGTTCACCTTCCTCCAGTGCGCACAATGGCCATTGTTTGAAATGATTGGCCACTTTACACCTTCCATTCACAACTTTAGGACTCTATTCTACCATCCTGGAGGAAGGTCAAGCTGTTGTTGAACCATCAACTTTCTTCCAATGGCTCTGTGTACATACTCATCTCACTAATAATGCCTAATGTGTTTTTACTGCAAGAAAACCTACAAGATTGATCCTTTTTACACTTTATTTTTTGAGATATAACACAGTAGTGAGTTTTAGAGCTGCTGGTAGGTGGACAATGCCAGGCCATCTGAATCCCCCTGTTTCAAGTTCTTGTGCTAAGTTAAGTTAGCCAGCTGCTTGTGGTAGCTTCATATTTAGCACACAGACATGAGAGTGGTACCAATCCTCTAATCCAGTGGTTCCCAAAGTGGGGTCCGGGGGCCCCCAGGGGTCCTTGAGGGGGTTCCAGTGGGTCCCCAGCAAAAAGGGGAATAATTTATTTTCAGTATAGTTCCATCCATAAGTTACACAATGACAGAACCCATGAGTATTTTGGTCATGGGTTTCATACACTTTATGTAATACAAAATTTAAAAGCAAAAATCTTATCAGATGAGGAACCCTGGGACAAAATCTTGTCAGTTTAGGGGTCCTTGACGTGAAAAAGTGTGTGAACCACGGCTCTAATATAACTGAGAAAGTGAATAAATGTATTTCCCAAAATGTCATATGTTTCCTTTAAGGCCTCTACTACTATTTTATGACAAGAAATGTGCTTAGATGGGGAAACTGAGATAATCTGAAACAACTGGATAAAATCTTGTATCTATAATAACTAAAATACTTAAAATAACTAAAATTGAATTTCCTCTCTGGGGATCAATAAAGTGTCTTCTTCTTCTTCTTCTTCTTCTTCTTCTTCTTCTTCTTCTTCTTCTTCTTCTTCTTCTTCTTCTTCTTCTTCTTCTTCTTCTTCTTCTTCTTCTTCTTCTTCTATAGGTCACTTGCAACAGAAATGTCTGAGCGCGTGACTCCAAGCTTGTTTTCTTCATGCATGCACGTTCTTGCCCTGAACAGACGTTTGGTTTATTGATTCTGCTGGAGTTTGTTCTGAGGAGGCAAAGGGAAAATAAATTGGCGAGCGATCATATTTGCTCCAGGTTTCGTTTAACCTTTGACTGGCCGGGTTCCTCCTGGTTTGTTTGTGGAGACACTGAAGAGCTTCCTGAGCTGCTCACGTTGTTTGAGCTCTTTGTAGAAACGACAGGAGATACTCTACTCTCATCTCTTTTTATGCATTGTTTGTTATATTGTACTGTACATTTAATTGAATCATTTCTTTGTGCAGGATAAATACAGCTTGACTATCTGCTGTCTCTTCTATGGACCAGCTATCTTATACAAGGGGCAAGAAGAGAGGCTCCAGAAGAGGTATGTCCAGCTAAGACAAACTTACAATGCAATTTTGCATCTGCATGGCTACACATGGCACGCAACCCTGCGCACATAAACAATCACAATAAGCAGCCTCCCTTTGTTTGTTTAGAGGCTAATGGCAGGATGAGGTGTTTCCTCTGAGCCCGTGTGCAGAGAGCCTGTTGACACACTCACATGCATCACCGAACACTGACGAGTGAGACCGATCCTCCTCGGGTTTCCTTCTGTTTGTTGAGGATAAGAGTTAAAGAGTTAAATTAGTGTGAAACCTTTTTTTCTGCATCTGAGAAGTCACGCTGTTTGGGCCTGTTCAGCTAATTTTAAGCCTTGAGGTGTTTGAAATGAATCAGGTGCTGCGTGCTGTGAACTCTACTCATCAAGAACTGTGCAATAGCAGAATATGCACCCTCAGGGATGTTTTGATTTCAGCAGGAGGGATAAATCAGGTCATAAATCAGATTTAACATCGAAATTTTACAGGCAATGATCTACTGGGTGAATTGAAAATATTTGATTGTAATCATTCTTTGTTTAAATCGTGCTGTGAGGCCTTCATGTCTGTTTGTGACGCTCACGTCTCTGGGGAACTGGTGTTGGTGTTGTGGTTAGATTACGCTGCAGGCGGAGAGGAAAGGGGCAGAGTGCCGGCCATGTGGACAGCAGGCCGCACATGACAAATGCCCTCTCCAGTAGTCACTTCCTGTGCAGTCGCCCTGCTCCAAGCTTCCTCTGTTGGGCTAGTGAGGGGAAGCTTAAAACTTAAAAAGTCAGATAACATTCAAAATCATTTAATTGTATAGTTGCTATGCTATTATTTTATATTTTTGTTATTGTCAAAAATTCCCATGACAAGTCCGAAGCCAACAGTACGTTCTCAGTACTTTTTTTGACTTCCCTACCCTAGATATAAAAGCAGGTCACGAATATATAGTTCATGGGTATAGTTCATATAGTTAAAAAACAGATTAAATAGTTTCCTAAAACAGCTGGGCACTGTAGTTTTTTTGCAAACGTTACATAAACAAGAGTACATAGTATATTTGTTGGAAACTATTTTTCAGCCTCGGATTAATAGACGTTTTGTGTGCTACAGCAGAATGGTGTATGTGGGATTGACATTAACAATTATGGTGGTCTATCTCACAGAGGAATACGCTATATCAAGCCTTGGGTACATAAATACTTAGTTAGTAGGATGAATTCATTGTTGATAACAAGGAAAACCAAATCTCCTGACAGGAAACAACAATATTTATGCCCCATGTTTATGACGAGAAGACACTTTTTAAAAGCTAAATGAATGTACACATGTGTTTAAATTAGTTATGATTATAATGTTATATAATTTGTTAAATTGATACTTTTTCCATTCTTACTCTTCTCCCAGACAAAGCTTAACGTATACTGTATATTTTTGCAGTGTTTCTGCCGTGGTGAAGCAGGTCACCAAGACGGATATCCCTCCACACAAGAAGATGCTGGAGTTGACCCCCTCATTTACTGAAGATGAGGACTGTGAGACAACCCCACCTATCAGATACCTGCTCCTGTGATGCCACCAACAAGAAGTTTCCACAAAGTTTCCGGTGAAAAGACGTCACATGGAACCGCTTCAATATGACAAAGCAAACTAAACACTGTGACATCATATCAGCTAAAAACATGCTCATTTTGTTACTTTAGCTGTTGTTTACAAAGATTAATATCGGAGTGGGGTTTTTTTCCAGCATCTATCTATCTATTCTTTTCATGTAATCATTGCACTGACATACTGTGATCATTTCTTATTGTTAACTTTGATCATGTAAAGTGGAAAATGACAGTGTTCAATCTATTGTCCTGTCACGTAGCCATGTTCCAAAAAATACCACAAAATGCACAAAGATTAATTTCCTCTTTTTTTATTATTTTACTGCAAAAGCGGAAACTTGGCAAACTTTAATTTCCTTATTAGTACCAGAAATGTTACTAGTAGTTCTGCTTGCTAACTTTTGGTTTTCATTTACATAATGTAAAATGTGTCTTTCGAGAGGTCAGGCTAAGAGGTTGTGAAGATGCTTGCCAAGGCATATGGATTAGATGATCTGGCGCTGCTGGGGCAGTACTGGCCTGCTTTCAAGGTTTAATTCAGGTCAGACTGAGCACGATGCTGAAGGGGTGCAGTCAGTTGGCACAGTAAGTACGGTGCTGTGACGATTCGGGGTGCTCTTGTCATCTGAGCGCAGCTGTCTTGCTTAAATCCTGCTCCGAGCACACAAGAACCCCCCTCTTCTCCCATAAGAATCCCAGATCTGGTCAAAGTGGAGAAGTTGGACTCATCTGCAGAGTCTTCGTCTGTCCTCAGGTGGCTTAAGTGCACGTCCCGCACTTAACCACAACCTCACGATGTGTTTCACTTCACACCCTCATGTTAACATTTACAATGCTCTCTTCCAGTTGGCTGTATTTAACTCTGAAATGATCACGGCAACTACTCATAGGGGGTTATTTATTCACTGTGTAATTGGGCCTGTGATTGAAGGATGCTGTTTGTGATTCAAATACTAATTCATTAAATATGTCTCTTGAGGAACCATGTTATATCTGTGTACTTCACTGATAGAATTCAGTTCCCTTCACTCCCATTTTAACCAGGAAAAGGTCCTGTTGAATATAGTTGCTTTTTTGTTTTTTTATTGAGCTGACAATTGATAGTATATTTATTTTCTTTAAGCAGCTGATTTCACTCCCAACCGCTAACTGTGAGCTTAAAGGTAAAACTGCAGACACCTTTCACCCCTGTAACATCACTTTGTCTCATGAAGGAGAAGCTTAAAATGTGTCAAACTCAATAACAGATGGCTACAATAATGATATTTTTACAGTTATCACTGCTCAAACTCAGGCAGGAACAGAACACATTTTCCTTAAAAAAAAACTTTTATTCCAGATGTATCAACATTTTGGACAAAATCCAATTATGAAAATAGAACCGTATTATTCTAATTTGTGTTAATGGCCAGTCCGGAGTTACAGCATCACTTAAATGTATCCAATAATGTCATTGCATATGATGGGTTGTCGGCTGCCTGTCTTCATGAGAGCGGTGAACTGTAACAAGTCAGTGTCCGGCTGATGTAGGCCTGTGTGGGACTGGTGAAAGAAAGGTTTGAGAGTCTGGAGTCCCGCAGGGCAGGACATCCGTTTGGGAGCCTCTGCTGCCCTGCTGACCCTCGTGGAGTCTGCTGGCCTCGGCCTCACCTCCACACTTTTAGACACCCCTGCCATTCTGCGCCGCATGTTGATCAAAATGTCTTTGGCAAGGCGCCGGCCCGCATTGGGCTTCAGTTCTGCCGGCTCAGGACACTCTGGTAGGTCCATCCAGTTCTTTATCAGGTCAGCAAAGCTGTTGTCCCCCAGAACCAGAGGCTGTCTGTTCCTACTGCGGCTCAGCAGCGATGTCGTCCAGTCCTCTTGGTCACTGGCCTCAAACGAGGTCCAGCGTTCCAGGCAAGCGTCCGAGGTTGATTTGGGCCGGATTCGGCCAGAAGGTCCTCTGTTTGTGCGGAGGCAGGCAGAAGAGGAGACTCGCACATTCCTGGTCCTCCTCAGCACCACACCTTCATCCTGCCAAGAAGCCTCCGAGTAACCCGAGTCAAAGTCCAGACTCTTCTCACTGCTTGGGGAGCCTTGGGCCAACCGTTCGTGCTCCTGATGCTCTTCCTCTTCTTCCAGGGGGCTGGCCAGGCAGCAGGCAGAGTCATATGTGCTGGCTTCGCTGGCATCAGAAACACGTAGGCGAGCGAGTCGCTCTTGCTGTGCCCTCTGTTTGCAGAGCCGTGTCACAGCGAAGGACCGAGCACACGGTTCACTCAGTGGCCTCGGCCTGCTTATCTGCTTCAGGTCCTGCAAGGATCTCATCATGCACTGCATTTGGTCCCGGAGGCAGTCGGCAGAATCTCCTAAACACAGCTACACAATGAGAAAGACACAAAGACTTAGTGGTGCAGGCAGAATTTAAATATAGTCAACACTTCGAACCAAAAAGCTTTATTGGTCGACTTTTGCAGTAGTCTACAGAGCAGTTAGGCTGGCTTCCAAAATATCCCATCATGCACTGGCCGGTCTAGCTGAGACACAGTTGCCTCTGTTATTTCCAGAACTGGGCCAATAAGATTTTTACCAGCTGAGATCACTCTGCTCTATGACCATATAACAAGTGAAGCATTCCTGACAAACCTCAGAGCAGCTTTATGGAGACCATCCCATGCAGTATGATCCCAGAAAATGAAAAAGACGTGGCTCTGAGAACAGGATGCACATTTTATACTGGGGGGAAAAGACTCCCTGCCTCCTAAAGCAAGAGGGGAAGTTTGAACAAAGTAGAGCTGGATCGTGGAGGAGTGCCGAGCCACATATCCTCTCTGGATTTCCCTAACTCACAGGATGTTGACTGGACTGTATTATATAAAGCAGGAAATGACAGACACGTTTCGGAATTACACAGTGGTCTTGTATTAATTATGAATCGTATCATCTTCCAGCCTTCAGATAAACTGAAATCAATGCAGTCTTGATGCAAGGCTTTGTACAGTTCCATCTAAACCATTCCTGTGGCAGGAAGCACACTCCTAGAAATCCTCAAAAAAATCAGTAGCTCAACCTTTAGTATATTTAGTTTGCTGAACCTCCCTGTCCTGCCAGTGTTTGGCTTGGAGATGTAAAGATACCACAATGCCATGATGTTATCACAGCTGTGGGTGCTGAACCATTTGGCCCCTGGGGGGGGGGGGACTTATCTGACATACAGAGACATCCTCAGTGGGACTCTGTGGTCAGTCTGCACCTCTTAAAATGCCCTGTTCTCCTTGGCTGCCTTCACACAACGAGGAATAGTGATTCACCCAGTTGTATGCATTTGGCAAAGACAGTTTGGTTTGAATTAACTGTGATTTGGGGGATTGAAACACTCTAGCTTTCCAAAAAAGAACAGCCATTAGAGGAAAAACTTTAAGAATCAGTATATAGAAATGTACACTGCCTAGTGCAACAAAACACTTTACAAAGGGTTTTTCTGTTTAAGGTCCTGATTGCTCGCTCACAATCAAGCAATCACTGCATGCATCTACTAAATATATCAGGAAAAACTTACCATTGCATGTTAGTAAATGTCTGCAGTGAAGTTCAGAATCCTTTTAATTGTATTCTGCAACAAAAAAAACAATGCATTAGATAAATGTTTTCACAATTATTATTACACTTCTTAGGACATATACTGCAGTTATTTATTAGTAGGCTTTTTAACACTCACCTTTGCATCTGGTTCAGAGTTAATCCCAGCTCAATCCACAACTGCACAGATTTACAGTTGATCAGAGATGATTTTGTCGCTCTGTATATTCCCTGTGATCTGAACCAGATGAAGGTCTGTCAGAGGATTTTGACGATGCTGAGCTTTATGCTGCAGCCAATCAGTGCAGGGCACCAAAAGATCAGCCAATAGCAAGTCTCCTGAAACAAGATACCTCCCTCCCTGTGTGATTACAGAGGTCCCTACTGTAACTTTATTGTGTTGTGTTGCACTGTGGAGACTCTACAGCTAGAGCTGGATAATTACACATTTTGTTTTATTTAAGAATAAATAGATTATTTATAGATAGGGTAGATTCAACTAACATTTTCCATTTAACCATTAATACTATTAAAATTCCAAATCACTGACACCGATTGTTGCATTCAATAAATTATGACTTATATGACTATATTTAAGACGAACGCTTCATTGTAGTTTCAAAAGGCTGTGTAGGTTTGCATTGATGCAGAGTATAAAACACCACTTTTGTAGAAGTTGTCTTGCTGTCTCTGCATGCATGTGCAGATTAACTAAAGTATACATATCGCCACCTTGTGGATCTTTGTAGACAAGACCTCCCGTATTACCATTCTCCTGTGTCTCTGAATATATAAACCTTTACCTCCTTTATTAAGCTCTGAGCAATGCAGACGGTCCATTCACCATTCTTCTCTTAATTGGTGTTTTTAGAAATGCAAACATGGTGTTGGGCTCATAGGAAGTTCTCATTTCATTTGCAGATGAGCAAACCATTCATGAATGCACCTCCTCACCTCACCTCACCTAACCTCACCTCTTTGGATGTTGATAACACTTTGTATTGTAATTCAGCCACAGTGGTGGGAGACTGCTCAGATCTTTCACTGAAGTAAAAAGTTGTAAAAAAATACTCAATTAAGCAAAAGTCCTGTAAAAAAGCACAGAAGTATTTTGAGCAAAATGTACTTAAAGGATTAAAAGTACTTGTTATATTGCAGTGGGTTGAAGAGGTCAGATCTGGTACGGTTTGCTTGGACTCAACAGCTGTCGTTTAACCATACAATCAACAAAATCTATATGGGAAGATTTACTCATTGAAATGTGTGCTAAGACTACACAGAGGTGGTGTAGACGTGCATTTCTGTTGGGCACCAGCACATGAGGGCCTGAAAGAGGGAATGAATGTGCTGACAAGCTTGCAAAAAGGGCCTTGCAAAATGAAATAACTGTGCCAATACCACATGGCAGAGGAGAAGTGAAAGCAGTGATTAGGAAGAGGGGAATGGATAGTTTTCTGTTTCTGATTTAATTAGTGCTTTTTGAAAAGACAAATGTATTGGGGTCCTAGGGTGACCCCAGTCAAACGCACCCAATGGCAGCTTATGCAGTTTAAATAGATAAAATAAAATAGATAGATAACATGTTTGCCATGGGTCCTGATTTAAAGCATCACACACTATCAGCTGGGTAGGAGCACTCTGTCAGTGGTTGTGAAGGAGACACATGCAGCAGATACAGATTTCCTTATGCACTCTGTCTATTTTCATTTAACACAATATGCAAATTAACTGCAACTTTCCTAAAATAATTATAATCAGGTTTTTTTTCTTCAGATGACATTAACCCTCTGAGACCCACAATAGACCCGTTTTTGTCTTTTTTAGGGGGGTATAGGGGGTCTTTAGGGGGTCAACAGTAGATGTCACATAGAAGTGGTGTACATCATCTGAAAGCTGGGAACCTGAAGATTAATGCAGGTGGATGGATAGATGCAGCTCTGCCCTGTGTGTCAAGTTGTTCTAGTCATAAATCAGAAATAAACCATAAGTAATGAATTAATAAATTAAAATGAATTGTGAAAGTGTATAAGGGCTTAGAACATTATGACAGGAATATATGATGGCCATTCCCATGCTCTATTATGTCTCATAAGTTGTTGCAGCAGTTCTTGGGTTGATACCATTTGTTACACAGATTTGGTGCTAAATTTAGTCAAAAACTTTTGACATTTGGAGATTTCTGAAAGAATTGCATTTTTCAGTGATTGGATGGCGAGCACTTCTGTTGTGGAAACTGCTCAGAAACCCCCTTATTGTCAATCTACCTAGGAAATCCATCCATCCTCTGAATGCTCTAGGTCTCTAGTTTGTGGTTGTAAAGTTTCATGAGGCTGTGATTATCCTAGAGGTCACCACAGGTCATTTTATACAGTGATGTCAAGTTTAAAAAAAAATGGTCATCATCAGACATGAATACAATTGGGCTCATTGGATCCACAAGAGTCTCGTGTTCACAGTGATACCCAATTCATTCAATTCCAAGACTGTTTAGGGACCCCAGTATGAAGAAATATTCAAACAGTTGTTTCTGAGCCTCCTTCCCGATGAGCTGAGATTCAATTTCATGTAACACCCGACCTTTGAAATCAAAATTGATGCTATTGCATCAGCGTTTCACTGGGAACCGGTTGAGGTGAAGCTGGTTTTCGCTATATGGGCCTACCGGTTAAGTAGTTTAGTCCAGCGGTTACCAACCTCTGGGTAGGGTCCCTCCAAAGGGCCCCAAGATAAATCTGAAGTGTCAGGAGATGATTTATGAGGTAGGAAAGGAAAAAAAAAATGCTCACGTTTATGTAAAATCTGAATCTCAAAAGTAACCAGTAACTATATCTGTCAAATAGATATAGCTACTGTAGTAAAAATATAATATTTCCCTCTAGGAGTAGAAGTATAGTGGCATAAAATGGAAACACTCAAGTACCTCTGAATTATACTTACAGTTCTACTGTAAATATACAAAGTTACTTTCCACCAACGACCGAATGGCACCAAAATAGATTCACCTGTCACCTATTTACACATATCACTATTTCAGAAGTCCATTCTTGACTTTGGGATCAGTATGTGAGAAAAACATAATCTCAATTCAAGGTCCATTTACAAGCTTTTCCTGTGCTTTCAACCCCATCTTATGTTCTTCATCAGCTAATGTTTTCTGTTTCTACTCTATAGTCCTCTTTCTATATTCTTGTTTAGTTTACTTTTAGTAGAGTTTTGGTCCAAATATGGAGGAACAGAATAATATGCTTTTTGTGCATTTTCATTTGACACATAACACTGTAGAATAAAAGATCATGTGAGCAAACTTTTATTTACATTTAACAAGTGAATTACTTTTTATCTTAATATTAATGAACGGCTATCATTCATTTGTCTCTATGTTGTGGTGCATCTTAAATGATGGGTTATGTGAACCGAAGTGGAGTAGAAATAGCCCTAATTCACACTATGGAGATAGCATGTCTCTAAGAACAAGTGTAAACAGATATCAAGGCACAAACATATGTAAAAAGACTTGGACTGGAACAAATAGTACAGAACAGATATCTTAAAAGTGACACATAACCATTTCTGTTTAATTTCTTCAGAGAAGTTACATAAGGAATGTTATTCAGTTCGTGGGGTTACAAGCTAATCTATGGACAGTCATGCAGAACAATGCACTATAGTACAACTGTGGATATTGATTCTGTGTAAACATTGTACAAAAAACATTTTCCCTCCATCCAATTTCATTCTCCATGCTTGTTTGTTTTCTTCTAAAAATAAGCTCTGTGCACTCAAAAGGGTCATAAAATGCCAACATTAGTTAACATAAGTTAATGTGAATTTCATAAAAAAGTTGTTTTTTGTACTGAATCTTCTTACTAAACTTCAAAAGCAAATAAGAAAAGTAAAAATGAAAACCTAAAAAAACAAAATCTGAATTACAAAAAAACGAGACTCATAAAATCAAATCACTACAGTTTAAATGTGGTTCTCAAACTGGTCCTTGAAGGATGAACAATACTTTAATTTTGGCGTATTTTTTCATTTGCCATATGGCATGATGAGATAATGGGTTATTATTATGATAAGTTTTCCTCTTCCAACAATCATCTTCCACTTAAGCCAGTCGGATAATATAATTTAGGTTACAAATCTAATTTAAAAACCAGTAGGGGTCCTTGGTCAAATATATATTTACAGGCACTCAGTAGTACGAGAACCCCAAGAGCAGTAAGAAATATATATATAAAAACAATATTAACACAATTGACAGAGAATGTGATGGTTGCAAATCAGTGATTGTTGAAGGTTTTTTTTCCCCCCTAGGAATCAAGTCTGTTATGGTTTTCATTATGAAAAGCAGTAATCATCACATGGCTGTTGCAGTCTCTCATGCAGTCTGTGTGCGTCGAGCATTGTCCTGCATGAACAGAAAGACGACAAAAAAAAGCACCTTTAGACAAATACAATAAAAGAAAAAATGAGAGAAAAGCTGTTATTTCACTGTACTAATGCACAGGGACTTACGGATTTAATTAATTTAATCAGACTAATTGAGATGTCATGTTCTATTCTTGGAGTTGAATGAAATATATATATATTAAACTCAACAGCAACAACGTATTACTCTTGATAATCCGCAGACCTCATTGTAATCAGCCCAGTCAATTTTATTTATGTAGCACAAATTCATAAAATCTCAAATTTGTCTCAATACCGTATGTACAAAACATGACATCCTTTCTCACTGGAAAAACTTCAAAGGAGTGAAAATTGTGAACAGTTCTTCCTGGAGCTACTTTTACCTCTTAGAGCTGCTCTAAGCCTCTATGAGAATGGACGGTAGGTGGTGTAAAATATGAAATATCCAAATTGGGGCCATGTTTGTGTCTACACATAACTTAATTCATACAGAAAGGTGAGACTGGCCACATCGGAAAGTGGATCTTGAGACTGAATCTGACCTGAGAGCAAAACACCAGGTAGCTAATGTGAGCTGGCAGGTCACGCTGAAAAGTCACCAGGAGCCGAGTCAGCTAGTTTGTTCCTGATCTTAACAAGTTTTGCTCTGAGAAACAAATACAGCAAGTAGCTCCACACAGTGTCTTATTTGTGCCAGTTTTATCAGTCCAATAAACGAGCTGAATAACAGTTGATGCATGTTAGTAAAATTAACTAATCAAACAGATTTAGAGCTGCTAGAAATGTTCTCACTTTTAGGATGCCAGTCTTCTTTGATTAAATTAGGGTCGCAACTAACAATTACATTCATTTTTGATTCATTAGGCGATTGTTTTCTTGATGAATCAATTTGTTTAGTCTTAGTTGTTTGTTTCCCATCCGACCAACAGTTCAATACACAAAGATATTCTGTTTAACTGCTATAGAAAAGTAAGAAAACCTACAAACACTCACATTTGAGAAGCTACATGTAGAGCCGGAGGGTTTTGCAATGAATTGCCAATTCATTTTCTGTTGATCGACTAAGTGATTAATTGACAGATGGTCTCGGCTCTAGGCCACCTAAATTACCTAAAGCTGTTACCGATAACATTTTATATTTCATCATCCCTCTATTCCTACCTTTAGAAAAGACCACAGTCTTTCAGGTTGTTCTTAATAATGACGTCAGTGACGGCGTCGAAGACGAACTGCACGTTCTTGGTGTCAGTGGCACAGGTGAAGTGGGTGTAGATCTCCTTTGTGTCCTTTTTCTTGTTCAGGTCCTCAAACTTGGTCTGAATGTAACTGGCTGCTTCATCAAACTTGTTGGCCCCTGGGAAGCGACAGTTTGGAAAGACGAGGAAGTGTTTTTTTTTATTAAATTGAGAGATTATGTTTTCTTATGTTGTGATCAGTGAGCAGCCACAGCAACCTGTCTGTGGTTGTACTGGAGACTAATAAAGCAAGGTGTACCTACCTGTGTATTCTGGGAAGCAGATGGTGAGGGGGCTGCGAGTAATCTTCTCCTCAAAGAGATCCTTCTTGTTGAGGAAGAGGATGATGGAGGTCTCAGTGAACCACTTGTTGTTGCAGATGGAGTCGAACAGCTTCATGCTCTCATGCATTCGGTTCTAAAGAGAAGCAAAGTCGGTCATGGCTTTTACTGCCTCTGCTGAAGCACAACAACACACCTGAGCTGCCACCAGGGGACAATGTTGTTTAACATTTTAAAATGAGAGGAATAACCAGTGCAGAGGAGGTCCTTCAGAGCATCTTTTGGCCAGGTCTCTCCTCAGCACTTGCTTTAAATTCATAAGCAGTTCAACAAATTGGGGTCAAATGGTTCAAGTCACTTGAAAAATTAGCTTTTATTACATAATTACACTCCATTGGTTCAACTGTAAATGGGTCGTTAAAGTCCAATGAGACAATTTCACCTCCTGGAGCTCACTATTATTAGGCTATAATAAAAGGAATGGGTGAGCATCTTACACACTAAACTACCTCATGCTGCAAATGAGCCAAAGAGCAGATTTATGAAGCTAGTAAATTTATATCATCAATGCAGATGAATTTTTCCTCTTACCATCTCCTCATCCTCAGCCAGCACCAGGTCATAAGCACTGAGTGCAACACAGAAAATAATGGCTGTGACTCCTTCAAAACAGTGGATCCACTTTTTTCTCTCCGAGCGTTGGCCTCCCACATCAAACATTCTGCAAAGGGGATAAAGCAAAGGAGTTACATTGTGTGTGGAGGAAGGAGGTCACAATGAAAGACAGTAAGGTGAAGCTGATATAGAGAACCTGGCTTTGAGGAGGACAGGAAGGAGGGATGACGGTGAAGAAAGGAAGGAAATAGAAAGTTAGAAAGACATTCTATCCCTGGGATGTACATTAAGCTTTCATGAGGCTGCTTTGAGAACAGAAGTGGTGAGGAGGTGGAGAGACGTCTGTCAGATATCTGATAAAGACTGCAGGCGTCGATGGGAGGCTATGAGAAGCAGGCAGGCCTCTATATTCCGAGCAAAGCACCGGCTAATGGGGAAGCTGAGCACTGTGATCGAAGACTGTTAGAGGTGTGAGCAAAACCCTAAAGACGGCCGAAGCAATGACACAGCACCACATCCAGCACGGCTGCCATACTTTGATGATACATGATGAAGGGCAAATCTGAGGTGTTTAGGTTAGCAGGCGCCCAAGAAGCACCATTTTGACGAATCTAAATTAAGCAAGATGACACTTCTCTGTATCTGTAAGTATTTCCATTCCATACTTATTATGGTAAACAGGACAGAATTATAAAAACGTGACTTTCTTCTTATTGATTGCCTCCATGTATTATTCAGGCCAAATATTGAGGCTGTGACAGAAGGTAAATATCAGAGAGTTTATCAGGACACAGGTCACACCAGAGCCATGTGGCTGCTTTTTTTAATCATCCAGATCTGTTAAGTTACTTTAGTTTTTGAGTATTTTATACACTGCTCAAGACCTAAAAAAGAGAAACAAAATTAGGGATGCACAATTTTCAAATTGCAATATTTGTTAAAGGTGAAACGTGTGTCAAAATACCATCTTAAATTAAATATTGTCGAGCTGCAGTGATGTCCTGGCCTACACATCATATTCTACAGGCTTGAGAAAACATCTTTGTTTGGTACAGATCCTTGCAAAAAAATCACATCATACTCATTTTTCTTCCAATGAAAATGAGAATAATGATGTTAAGATGATCATACCCTCTAATATCACAAGTATCAGTCAAAATAATCGCAATTATATATTTTTCAAAATCGTGCAGCCCTAAACAAAACTACTGAGGTCTTTGCATTTTATTTGATATATTTTGTAGATTCACCTAGTGTAGGCCCTGTTATAAAATGTTTAAGCACTTACTGTATCTCTTGCACATCCTCTATTAAGAGATATATCTATACATCCATTAATATCCCACACATGAGTGCTCAGGCTGGGTCAGAGCATGTTTTATGTAAGATCTACACTAATGTACCATCAAGGACGCACTCAAATGTTAGCATAAAGCTCTGCTTTCATTATGCGAGAGCACGGTGGGAAGAATCTAATTGATTTACTCAGCAGATCTCAGTGCAATCGTGATAATTGGGCTTTTAATTGCTGGCATGATTTGGCTTCTAAGTAGCTGAGTTGCACATTTCAAGACAGAAGGGTCAGTCGCCCTTTGATGCTATTAATGTTGTGACCGAAATTATGTCGAGCAATCTGTTTAGAGCAGCTGTGGAGGAGGCTGGTACAGTGATGTAACTGCTGATAGGGACTAATTCAATTAAAAAAACAAACATATGATGACATACCCGCGCATTAACTTTAATATCCAAGCTTGGTTTTTGCCTCGCTGCTCTCCAAAAATAGACGGTTATGTTTTATTCAGTATCGATCATGTTTCATGTGCTCTTGTGGCTCGTAAGGCAAACTGACAACTGGGAGGTTTTTATGTATCACCAAATAACACTACAAGTGAGCATCAGAGATGAGTGAACACTAGGGGGTCATGTGACCACTCAGGCTACTTAATGTCAAATACACCCTCTCACTTCAGGTGAGTTGTTAAGAGATCCCTGGACTCTCACATTGGTTGCAAATGGCTAAATCGCCTGTTTTGATGTCGTAAAAGAGAGACAGGGTTTGAGAGTGGAGATAGCAGTGCAACTTTCGTGTATTTATTTACTTTTTGTTTTTAAAGTATCTGTAGTCCATTAACAGTGATACTGTCAGTGCTATGTGGCCTTACTTGAAGTGCAGTTCCTTGAAAGTGAAGTGAGTTTCCACAATGCCAGTGGTCTTGACCCGAGTTCGCAGCACATCCTGCTGGCTGGGGATGTAATCTGCTTTAGCTATCCTCTCCAGGTCATTCAGGTAACTGAGAGACAGAGAGAAAGAGATTTCAACATGATTTGTAACCTGCAAGAGAGAGAGAAAAAAACACAAACAGGCTGTATACACACACACACACACACAAGAACAGATAGGCTACTTGTGATGCATTAACATCAGACAAAACATCTGCATTTTACTGAACTGCTGAACTCCAGCAATTTAGCGAACTTTCTGTGGAGTGAGTCATGTTCTGCTGCATTTCCATAATAGAGTTAAACTTTACCTAGCATTTGATTAGACTGTTTAAGTGCCTTTTAAAGGGATTATGCAAAGGTCTTATAATAATTACATTATGACCAAATGCATCACGCAGGTTAGACTCCAATACTTTGGTTGTTATTTCCCAGAACTGTGGCTCCAAATGGTGGTTGGGAGGAATCAGGTTTAATTAAACCTGAAATAAATGTTTTGTTTTTTTTGTGAAACAAATAACATATCATCACCTTTTAATATGATATGGCTAACTTGTAAGCCGAGGGGAAACATTGTCACATTGCTTCCATATTGTCATTATAAAAATACCGATTAGCTGCGGTAACCACATAGCTATGGCAACGTGCTGGGACTTCACACATTGAGAGTCTAATAGGAGAGAAGCGTATCCAACTACAGCACAGGTACAGAAAGCAGCTCTGTCTTAAAGGGACAACCTGCAACATGGCAAAATCAGTAATACCAGTAGCATAGTACCACTATTAATCATAAATGGAGCGAGGCCTGTAAGTTGGTTCAGGCAACTGGCGCGCGCTGCTACACCCACACATGACATACTCCATTGGCTGAAACATATATTCAACACACCCTTCATAGCAGATGCCGTTAGGAGCACCGGAGGACACAGAGGCATATGATTTTTTTCAGGTTACCTGTTTCATGTACTACTGTCACGATATAGCGACTGTTTTATAAAAATAACTTTTTTTTAAATCATATATTTGCTCCAATCTCGCCTACTTCAGCTTTAAAGCTCACCGTGGCTTGTGTGTCACACAGACAAGATGCTGCGGGTAATCATCCACACATCCACATTGCTTTATTATTCATCGAATCATAATACAGTATATCTAAATTGCAGATATTGTTTACACATATCTCCCACACTCAGCTGCACTCCTTGCCCAGCTGTTGCTTATATATACACATGTATGCACTGCTGGTTATCTGCTGCCTCTTAGCGCTGCATAACATTTCTTAAGAAATTATTTGTCTGCTCGAGTTTAATATGCTGCCGACGTTAAATATTATCCACTGCAACAGCTGATGTCCTAACCAGCTGCTGCATAACTGGTGGTTTTGCTGGGTTTCGATTTATTCATCTCAATTCGCTATATAATATATCCTGCAATAGATATATACGTACTACCTGGTGTTAAGCTCTGTATCGAATGCAGTTTTTTTCTGGGGGTGAATGATTTATTGTCACTCCAATCTCAGCTGTGCTTTGATTGGTGTACGCTTGTGGGGACTGAGATGAGGTCAGAGTGTGGATGCCGAATATCAACTCTGAACATACTCCGCATTCATATAACAAATCCCCATGTGAAACGGCTAACTGGGATGTCTATGTGAGACCACTAAGGCATTACCACTAGACCCACTAGTACTATGTAGGCTACTATCCTTAGTGGGAGGAATTTCTATGGCAACATGCATATTCTTCCCTGATTTGTTCCAATTTAGTGAATTTGATGTATGATATTATTTCCTATACTGTGATTTGTTTAAATACAATTCACTTCAATCTTTAAAGATGATTTGCCTCTTAAAAGTAAGATAATGGGGCGTCACTTACTTGAAAGAGCAGTGTTGAAAGTATGCGGAAATGTTGAAAAGAACATTACACAGGGTCTAAGCAACACAGAGATGCAAGTTCAATTTCACACAAAGGAAAAAGACAGTAAGTTGTCTCGTCTCAGGCTATCAAGTTGGCTGCTTTTCTTTAATTTTTCGGTCTCTTTTAATTCTCCATTCACATCTCTATCCGTTTTTTGCCTTTTCTCTGTTTTCTGACAGACTGTTGGTCAGTAGGTGGAGTGTGGAAGCATCTTCACCATGTTTGACACAACCTGCTCCACTTACACAAGCATTGCATCATCTTCATCCGAGGCCAGCTGGGAGCTTTAGTGGCCCAGCCAACCTTCGCTTCACAGACTGAAAGATATATATATATATATTTATATCTCCAGCATTTCATTTCTACAGATCTCATTATTCATGCATTTCACTTCCACAGAATAATCGACCTGATATCACGCCGGAGCGTGTAATAGACCCGGCTCTCTACCAGAGGATAGCGTGTCAGTGTCACGTTTTGTCTCACCAAGGCGCGAATATTACACACGTGTATGAAGGTGCAGTAGCTACCAGGGGGCAACAAAGCCACTCACTTAGGTTTAGGAAAAACGTCATGGTTGGGCTTAAAATAAGTTTGTAAACTAAGTAAAATACGTACGGAAACAATGTAACATAAGTACAGAAAACACGTCACAAATGTAACTAAAAAACACGTCACTAACGTAACACCGGTCTCCTGGTTGAAAGTCCTGTGATTGTTGGGCCCATCCACATCTCCCACCCGCCTTAAGTGCTTTTTATTCTATGACAGTAGCTCTGGGCGTAGCATATTTACGCAGATGCATTTACATTACAGTCAAGAAGACTACATGGCGTACAAATAACACGGCAAAAGCAAGGCGTTCTTTTTTTATAGCACTGCTAAAGGGTTTTATTATCACATCTATCAATTCTTATATACTTGGAGGTGAATAGAGGCCAATGCAATTTTTTCGTCTCTCAAGACAAACTATTCTGTTCTCTGCTTATTAAGTTACAATATTAAAGAACCAAACCCAGACAGGTAGAAATAATCCCTAAATGGAAGTTATTGGACTATCTTTCCAGTCTCTACAGCTCCCTAGAGAAGTTAAAGACTGCAGCGCATGAGAGAGGCTGAGACGACTGTTAGATCCATCACAACACCGAGAGAACAACATCCCTAATGGCACGAATATTAAACAGCCGTGAACCAAATACAAAAAAAACATTCTCACTGTCACTTTCTTGAGCTGTTTTATAACCATATTAAAATAACATTTATATGCAGTGTTTCAGTTGCAAAACTATTTTCTAATATAAATGACAAACAGGTATGCGGGATGAGAAAAAGAGCACATTTGACAGGTTGCTTTGAGGTAACCACATTTACATTTATAGTGGTGAAACACAGAGTCGGTGTATGCAGGAGCAGATTGCATAATGATTGATGTACAACTACAAGCAAATATGTGGGACAACGTAGATTAAAAAGTTATTTTAGAAGAAAAACATAAACGTATTCGATTCCTAAGTGGCATCACAGTATGAAATACACATACTAATTCACACTCACTATGCTGCAGAGTCGTTAAGTTGGTACTCTCGCGACCGTGTAAAGCAATTCTGTATGCCGCGGTCACCCCACAATCGCCTGATCACGCTGGACAGATCATCAGGAAAGATGCCCTGTTCTTCAGCAGCTGCAGACAGGGCGAAGAGCTGCTGGGCGTCGTCCTGCAGGGGGCGATAAGGACACAGGACAGGATAGTTACAATGGGAGCATTTTGAAATTGTCAGAATTAGCATATGAATTCTTGAGTTAAGGCCCAAAACATGTTTTGTGAGGTCACAGTGACCTTTGACCTTTGACCACCAAACTCTAATCAGTTCATCCTTGGCTGTTTTCGCCACTTTTCCTTGACCTCAATGGAAAACGTCATGAGGTCAAGGACAGAGAATTCATAAGGATTTAAGAAAAGACTACCGCGGTGTTAAGAGAATCCGACCGCCCTACACTAGGCTCCGTAATGATGATGCGTTGGCGGCGGATGTTAGTGACGTGGGTCTGCCACAGTGAAACTACAATATTCCAAAAATGGACTACAAAAGGCGCTGCTTCCCCCCCGTGCGTTCTTAAACAGCTCTTTCAGTGACAGGCTGCTTCCCCCGCGGTGTGTGAACGAGAGATACCGCAGCTTCTTCTGTTGCTGGAACACTCAACATCAACATATAATAAAAGACCTTGACCTTGACAGTTGACCGTTTGACTATAAAATTCTAATCAGTTCATCCTTAAGTCCAAGTGGATGTTTGTGCAAAATTAGAAGAAATTCCCAGACGGATGGACAACCCAAGAACATAATAGCTCCGGCCAAAGCTGTCGCCGGCGCGGAGGTGTAAAGAATGTAAACCTATCGTTAAACTATGTAGATATAAAACAGTAAACACAGAATAAGTGAATAATATCTGTGCTCTACATTAGAGCAAATCTGTTAGACTGAGTGAAAAATGACAAATCAAATATAGCTCCTCAAGAATGATCAACAGTCAAAAATCCTCAGGCATTCGTATTTGAATACATATTGCTAAATAAATAATGTGTGGTCGCAGAGGGCCGTGTCTCTGGACTAGTGCCGAGGAAGCAAAGGTTATGACAGTAGCAATATAATGTGATGATGATATCACTGAAGCCGATGCCAGCCAATCCGTGCGGAGCGCATGTAAGATATGTTGGTGTGACTCAAGGTAACAGCATGCAGCGCTGCTATAACAGATTGTGGTTTGATTTCCTGCTGTTTGCCACCATGCTTGTTTCTCTCAATGCTCCATCTTCCTGTTGGCATGACATTAACAATGTTCTCCGACCTCTATTCACAATGAGTGATATGATAAAATACAAAAAAGAAATAAATAATCACTGGTCAGAGGTTTTGGTCAGTGACAGCGGCGGATGTTAGTGACGCGGGTCTGCCGTGGTGAAACTACAACGTTCTGAAGATGGACTACAAAAGGCGCCGCATCCCACCTGCGTTTTATATAGGTCTTTCAGTGACAGACTCCTTCACCTGCGGTGTGTGAAAGAGAGATACCACAGGTCCTCCTGCTGCTGGAACACTTTACATCAACAGATAATAAAGCATTATCTGACCTAACAAGGACAACCGGTGAAAAATATCACTTCATTACTAAGGTTGGAATTGAAATAAACAAAGGAATATATAATAAATATTGAGTTAATTGTTTGAGTTATGGAGAAGGGGTAGGACCATATACTGTAAGTGTAGGCTGTACTTCTTCCAACTTCTTTTCGGACATGTAATAGTTATTTATGTTGATTATTTGTTAATTGATTGTTTACTGTTCATTTTATTAGTTATTCTTGTTTTGTTTTTTACTGAGGTATTTGTTACATGTTCGAAATAAATAATTAATTCAAAATAAAGTGAAACGAAATGGCTGTCACTGTCCACTCATATTAAACATGAATCCCAATTAGTGTATGAGGGTATGGAAATAATATGCAAGATAAGCATATAGTTTGTTATTATGAACGGCGTCGCTTTAAATGCTGCGGCCGCAAGGAATTGTGGGATGTTATTCTCTCGTTTCCTTTGGTAAAGGATGGTCCAGTGTATCCTATGCTAAAGGAGATAATAAAAGGAAGCATTGAGGCTCCTTTCCTTAACATTTGGTGAATTCGAACAGCTCTTGTCATGGCTGCTACTGAGGTACTTCCGGGTCATTTCACTCCGTTAGGAACCTTCCTAAGCAAAAAGGACTATTCGAACGCAACCCGTAGCTTTGGTCTCCAGGACCGGAGTCTCTGCTGTACTCTGCTCCTCTGCCTGCTTGCCTTCACTCACACACTGCGCTAGTTCTCGCTCTTTCGCTCCACCTCTCACGTGCATGCGCGCACACTCCACACTGCAGAAGAGTTAGTAGCTCTGAGAATATCTAGTGAATGTACAGTGGACGTTTGTGCAGAAATAACTGCTGCAGCTCCTCCAGACCAACAGAGGTTTCCCGTGTCTTGTGAAGTGGCGGGGCTCCGCAGCGAGAAACGTTATCGTCTCCGACCAAAACTCTGGTGTATCCCCTGTTCCCACCGGCCGCGGTCGGGAGGCTGAAGCAGGAAAAGCCAACACTAGGATCAGCATTGATTCATGGAGAGACCTCCGTCTGGTCAGCTAACATTACTGCCAAGCAGGTGACATATTGAGTGATATTGTGGTTTTAGCTGACGTGTGTCGCCTCACTGTTTTGAGCGATGCTCGTTCATGTCTATGTAGAGCGAGCACAAGCGAGCGCGAGCAACAGGACGCGGACTTTCGTTGACTTAACGGCCACAGAAGAAGCAATTTCTGATTCTTACAAACAGTCCCTTTAAGTTCAGCTATTGGATCATAAGTGATTTATACGGCAGTAATGGTAAATGGACTTGCATTTATATAGCGCTTTTCTAGTCTTCCGACCACTCAAAGCGCTCTACACTACATGTCAGCATTCACCCATTCACACACACATTCATACATTGATGTCAGAGGCTGCTAAGGTGCCAACTTTGCCCATCAGGATCTAATCTAAATACTCATTCACACACACCGATGGCTATGCCTTCGGGAGCAATTTGGGGTTAAGTGTCTTGCTCAAGGACACCTCGACATGTGACCCGGAGCAGCCGGGGATCGAACCACCGACCTTCCGATTGGTGGACAACCTGCTCTACCCTCTTAGCCACAGCCGCTGTGAATCCCTCCTCCCTCAACCAAACTAAACAGCGAATAGCGTGGATAATGTTTTCCCGTTTTGGTTTCGTTTGATGTGCATGGGTATGCATGCGGGTACACAAGCACAATCTGTGTGTGTCATATTGCACTTCTACAGTGCTGCAGTGTGCCAGTATTGGCAGGCTAGCACACTAATTGCCATGTGTGGGAGTCTGTGAGAGTATTGTCACGTACATACAGCCATTTGACAGATCTGTCAGGGGAAAAAAGAAAAGTCCGTCCATCGCGCTCTAATGACCACAGCAAGAGTCCTCAATCCTTTTATTGTAGCTTCAGTTTCAGCACACATACGCCGGCCTCAATGCAATATCACACTGACTCACACACACTCCTCCACAGGAATGAGTTCAGCCACTGTTAGACCTCACTGACAGCTTGTTCAAAGGCTGAGAAGTGTTAACAGGGAGCAGCAGACTGGATCTCTGCCTGAAGATGGGACTCGTGCTTGTTGTTGATGGTGGTGTGTGTGTGTGTGTGTGTGTGTGTGTGTGTCTCTTCATGCGTGTCTGTCTGTCTGTTTCTGTATAAGAGTTTAATAAATGAACTGATGAGGTTCTGCGAATGTGTGTTAGAGCTGCACCTAATTATTATTTTCATTATTCATTAAAGAAATTGTTTTGATTCATTGATTAAGCATTTCATTTAAAAAAATAATCACAAATGGCCATCTAATGTTCCATCCAAAATCAGGTTCAGAACAATAGTCCAAAATCCCAAAAACATTAAATATATAATCATATAAACGTAAAAGAAAGTAAAGCGGAAGCAGTGGGTCCTTGATTTCAGACATAGGTAGGTACACAGGCAGGTTTTATCAGCAGCTAACTAATGAAGCTAACATTAACTTCATGAGTTGGTTGAAAATACTGTCTGGCTGAGTTTTTAATGTTTCTAGCTGACTCGTTTTACAACATGAGCTCTGTAAAGAAAATATGCACATGATGGCTACATAGATGATATCATGCTAAAAGACTTTCTTGACAAGGAAAAACGTAAGACCATGCCGTTATTTCTTTCTGACATAACCCGCTTTGGCTGATTAAATGGCAATCCTAAGATTTCAGCCCTGGTTGATTCAGTATTTCTATTTGAGTGATAAAAATGGTGCTCAGAGTTTAGCAGCCTGGAGTCTTATTGTGTGCATGAGTTCACTTTTTAAATTGTGTGCATGTAGTTCCATTTTTTGTGTGTATACAATGGAGAAAAACTGTAATGGCACCGTCATGCATGCACAAATGCAGACAAGTATCGCTAAGGCGATATTCACCTGAAAGTTCACCAAAGTTGAACTCAAAGCGAATGCGAAGGCTCAAAGATGCTAATTTGCTACACAGAGAGAGAGAGTGTTTTTGAGCCCCTTTGCTCACATAGAATGGAAGTAAACGGAGGGCAAATGTTCATTTCGCACATGTGCAACCGTGCCTTAATACAGCTTTATTTTCCGGGCGTGTCGCCAAAGACATCTGGTTTGTAATAATACTGCAAAATATATCGGCTAAATATTGCAATACTTTCATCAGCGGCCATAGGCTCTTTTATTGGAGATAAATAGTGACTCAAAAGACATTTATTTAAATGAAAATCTCTGAGATTACCACTTTACCACTCACACACATATTAAAGTCCAAATAAACAATTATCCAACATGTGGAGAAATTAAAGCTTGACAGCTGATTTGCTTAGTTAGAGTTGCTAAGCTATGATTGGACAATCGCTGTTCAGGGGACGGGTTTGGAGAGCGATCAATTGACGTTGGGGATGTAACGTTAGTCCAGAAAAAAAAAGGAGAAACAGACATGCAAAGTTGACATAAAATGATGAATCACAGTTGTTTAAAAAACAGAAACCGTACAATTCTTGGCCACCTGTAAGGTCGTCTTTTAACAGGTGGTAGCCTTCAAAACATGGAATACATTTGTGTCATTGCTGAAGCTGCAGAGAGCACCTGGCAAACTAAATGTGCTGTTAAATTGTGTCGTGCCAGCGCTTCCGAATAAATCCAATCCCCAAACCAGCACTCAGTGCCGCCGCAGCTGTTGGCATTAAGCACACTAAGTGCAGCCTCTTCTCTCTCGGTGTATTACAACTTTAAGGAGACAACAGATCAAAGATGGAGGAGGTGAAGGACCACTTCCCTGCAGGTTACAAAGATGGATCAGAGAAGCATTACACTGTGTTCTAGTTTCTAGTACCAACAGCAATTTTACAGCTGAAAAAGAGGCTCCAGGTGAATGTTGGAAATCACATGATGCAACATTTGGCTTGGCACAGCTTACCAGTGTTATTGACTTAACAAGAATTGCCGAGAGCAGGCATGATTTGAGAAACAAACCTGTTTTCCCAGAGGCACCACAGCCTTGGAATAATCTTTGTTCACTGGGTTATACTGAAATACGGGTAAGGGTAAGTGAGGGAGTAAAATGTTTGTTTCAGAGATAACTCAGAGTGCATGCAACTGAGTTTTTCTTCCATTATTATTTTGAGACAGAGAGAAAAGTGAAAGGGACACAGTGTGTTGTAGAAACAAAGGCAAACTCTTGTGATTTAAATTCTGGGCAAGCGTGAGTCTTAAGGACTGCACCAGATATACAACATCAAGATGCTGCTGATAAAACAGGCTTTGTTTTGTTGTGGCCTGAGGGAGATCCTGATCTGTCCGCGGTTAGTAAGGCCAACTGAATTCTGCATTCTCACACAATAGGGATTTCTTTTTAGGCTGGTCAGCTTTCTGCTCTCACTCTTGTAAAACCACAGATTTTAAACAATTTATCTACTTGCAACAAATATGTGACTGGTCTTGTGCATGGAATGAGTCTTTTTCGCTTGTGGTTAACCCTTGCTTATGCCAGCAGATGTAAGAATTTTGGAGGATGAAAATAACAAATATTGAAGAAGATATAAGCAGAAATCTATCTAACTGTAAAGCGAGGAATCTCTGTCTGTGGGTATGTGCGTTTGTCCTTCGCATATCTCGAGAACTCCTCATCCGATTGTCTTCACACATGGTGGGTGTAATACTGGGGACCAAAGGGAGTGCTTTGGCGAATTTGGTGCGATTTGGACACACGACACGTTCAATATTAATAAACTTTGAATAAACAAGCCACCAGAAGGGGCTTCAGGGCTCTGCAGATTGAATCGAGCATTTCGTCTGCAGCGGACAGACCGCGGCTCAGTTCACTGCTGCTGGATCCTAGATATAGCCCACTAATGCTGGATAGCATTACAACCAAATTTGTCTTTACTTCTTTAGCAGGCAGAAACAACATTGTTGTTAATGTGTTTTAGTACTTCATACCTTGCTTGTCATTTTTACTGTATCAACTCTAGTTTTATTCATTACTATCCGTTCTCTTGCTTTTTATGTCTTTGTAAAGCACTTTGTAACTTGTTTTTGAAAAGTGTTATACAAATAGTTATTATTAATATTAGGCAGTATATTTTTGGCATCATTGGGCAAAAAATCCATAATAACCTTTCAGCATATTGTAATTCAAGTGTTCTGAGAGAAAACTAGACTTCTGCTCCTCGTCATGGCTCTGTTTTCAGGCTTTAAAAAATCTAGCTCGTGACGGGAGACTTTGACCAATCACAGGTCATTTCAGAGAGAGAGCGTTCCTTCAACGGAGGCAGCTGTCAATCACTCGTGAACTCCGATCAAACGATCAAACTAGGCAGCGCTGATCAAATATGAATTAATATTCTGTTACTGTAATGCCTATTTCTCACCTCAAATGTTTTCAGAAACATCTTGTAGTGTACTGTTTAGCTGTAAAATGAGAACGTTTGCTCCGGCTGGTGGGCGGTGCTT
>CAKALU010040431.1:0-15253 GCA_916700995.1 Hozukius guyotensis
ACACACTGACAGCTGTTGTTGCCTGTTGGGCTTGAGTTTGCCATGTTATGATTTGAGCATATTATTTTTATGCTAAATGCAGTACCTGTGAGGGTTTCTGGACAATATCTGTCATTGTTTTGTGTTGTTAATTGATTTCCTATAATAAATATATACATACATTTGCATAAAGCAGCATATTTGTCCACTCCCATGTTGATAAGAGTATTAAATACTTGACAAATCTCCCTTTAAAGTGGCAGTAGGCAGTATATTTTTGGCATCATTGGGCCCCGTGACGGGAGACTTTGACCAATCACAGGTCATTTCATTGAGAGAGCATTCCTATTGGCTGTGCTCCGGTCATGTGACCAGAACTTGGCGTTCCTTCAACAGATTTTACAATGGTGGCGGCGTCACAAACTTTCTCATTTTACAGCTAAACAGTACACTACAAGATGATTTTGAAAACATTTGAGGAGAGAAATAGGCATTAACGTAACATAATATTGATTCATATTTGATCAGCGCTGCCTAGTTTGACCGTTTGGTCGGAGTTTGCAAGTGATTGAAAGCCGGCTCTCATAGACGGCAGATGGACAGCAGACCTCAGATCAGCTCTTACTGCTTGTTTTCCTCCGGTCTGTGAAATCTTGCAGATGCCGTTAGGAGCACCGGAGGACAAAAAGGCACATGATTTTTTTCAGGTTACCTGTTTCATGAACTACTGTCACGATATAGCAACCGTTTTATAAAAATAACTTTTTTTAATAATATTTGCTCCAATCTCACCTACTTCAGCTTTGAACAGATAAAAAAATGCCTTTTGACAGCCCTAATTCAGTTATGTATATTTCTCTCTGATTGTATTAAAGTTGTAGAAACTGAAAAGCAGATTCTCTAAAACCAACATATTAGAGTTCAAGTTATAAATTGTGACTTTTATAATAATCTCATAAAGTTTCTGGGTGACACTTCCAAAAACTGTAGTTGCCAAAACTATTCTTATACTTCTGGTCTGCAGGATCAAACCTGTTGTTAAGATTACAGAGACTTCCTGCACTTTATTGGTTGTAAAACACGGTTCTGGTGCAGCTCAGCGCGCACAGTGCAGCTTCAGTTACACTAACACTTCCTGTGGGGGGGGCTTAGAGAGGCATGGCAGTGCATGTGTAGTTCATTTGAGGATAACATGCAACCAGAGAGGGGCTGTGCTGTGGCAACAGCTGCACTAAGACAGGAAAACACCCTGAGCTGCAAAGAGAGAAAGACGAGGAAGCTGAGAGAACGTTGATGCTGTAATTGGATTGGAGAGTTTGAACTTTCAAAATCAGTTCTCTTCCTCTTCCTGTGTTTATGAGCGTTGGGTTTGAGCGGCAGGTGTCTCAACAGTCAGGTCTCCCATAAGCATCTGTTATGTAAATGAAACACGGCATGCAGCTGTTAACTGACTCTCCTCTTCTCAGACTTCAGTGACTTGGTTCGATGCCATCACTTTCAGCTGATGGTGCACTTCCCCACAGAGATGCAACGGTATGATACATAAAACCAGTTTAATGAATCCATGACACGTTTTTGATGATTTCCTCATGATAGTGTGGAAATAAGCATGCATGAAACATTATTTCACTATTTGATTCTTCCAGAAATCTTCTTAGGTTAGGATATGATATCACTATGAGTTACATGACTCTCTACCTGTGTAATTTGAATTCTACTGATGGAAATGTACGAATAAGGGATAGATATCTGGTCAAGATATTGTTAATAGCTAGTAAAAAAGCTATCACAAGGAAATGGGGTAGAGTGGATCCCCCTACACACGAGCAGTGGATGGGGGTAGTAGAGGAGATATACATAATGGAGAAGCTGACACATCGTTTAAGACTGCAAGAAACACAGATGGAAGACAAGTGGGAGAAATGGACATTATTCAAAAACCAAAACAGCGACGAAGACGGCAGAAAGGACAACTGATTGAGTTGGAAATGACATGAGAATGTATGGAATAATGGAGGTGTAGCTCCCAAACACGAGTCCTGTATGTATTGTTCCCTTTGTTTGTGGGTTCAGACTGTGTACATGCCCATATGTTGTTGATATGTGTATAACCTTGAAAAACATCAATAAAAACTAAAGTGAAAAAAAAAGAAAAGAAATCTCCTTAGGTTTATGAAAACATCATGGTTTGGGTTAAAATAAACCCTTACTGGCAGAAAGCCCTGAGGTCAAACTTCTCCCATGTGTAGGCAGCAATGTGCCGCAGGGCGTCTAAAACTGCCGGAAAACAATATGACGAAGAAGAAGACGAGAACCAATCACGACTCAGTTAAAATCCGTCGATAGCCAATCAGATCACAGAGCGGTTTGAATTGAACGCTGAACGAGCCAATCAGCGGGCTTCGCGCCTTCCAGTCACTGGTGGGTTGAGCCCAGAGAGGAGGGAGAGAGCGCTACGTCAAAACCGTCCGCTATTAAAATATTAAACTGTATTTAATATTTACTCGTTTTATTGAGGAATATTTCATCACTTCTACTCACTGGAATTACTCACGTAATAATAAGGTAAGTGCAACCGTCTAACGCATAAACTTGTGTTGTAACATAGCAACTCGCTTTACGTCTCTTTGTTGAGTTAACGGAGACTAGGCTCCGACTACTTCCTGGAACTTGCTTCCATTGGTCCAAGTTAAACTACTGGAGCAACTGTTCGGTTATATATAAACTGGCAAACCTTCCCATTAATGGCTCATAGTTTTATTAGACATGTTTGATAGTTCTGCCCAGCAGCACGGTGACGTGAACTATAACGGTACCGTTAATGTACGCGAGTGTTTCCAGATTAACGACGGCACGTCAGAAATTAGACGGCGCCTGCTCAGCCGAAGACAACCTTATTTAGATCGTACCACGCTAACATTAACTTTAGCCCAGTCGGCCGTTTTTGCCTGCGCATTAACTTAGCTAACTTTATATGTTTTAATATCTTTCACTGGGATACCACCACTTTAATTCAGTGTGTCTGAACTTGTCCTCGGAGCTCTCAGGTTGCTTCTTTGACAGATGTTTGTTTTCTTCTTCAACACTATTTGAATGTGTGACGTTTTCCCTCCTTCCTCTCTGCTAACGTCAGCTGGATCAGTATCAGGGCTGTATCGGTGATAGCTGGAAGCTAACAAAGCTAACGGCGCATTTCATTAAAGAAACAGGTCCTAAAGAATAACCTTATAACTCACTACTATTCAAGAAGTAGCTGAACCAAGCTCGAACAGTAACACATCTTTAGTTTGTGGACTGAATCAGAATCAGAATGGTGTTTATTGCAGGTGTACGAGGTATACACTAGGAATTTGCTTTGGTTTTGTTGGTGCAAATGAGCAGTAAAATAACAAAAGAATAGATAAAAACGTTAGAATAAAATAAGAATAAAAAAAAATTGAAATTCTACCAATATACAAAATAAGCTATATATATATATATATATATATATATATGACTGTAGTGTAAAAACAGACATCAAATAATGAATAAATGTGCTCCATATTCACCGTTATTACAGTAACTTTATGCCAAAACACAAATAATAACACAATGAAAACTAATCAGGAGACAATAGAAGTCTAAATGAAGAGGAGACGGGTTGGAAGAGCAACTATTTCACTTTTAAACAGATCATTTCAAAGCGTAACGTTAGTTTACATATGTTGCTTAGTGTTACTATATTGTGATAGATGGTTTACATTAAAGTCTCCTAACAATACAGAATAATGTAAACTAGCGTCACTGCGACTTTACAGTGTATTAACATTTGATGGCGCATTAATATAGTGAATTGCAGTGTTATTTATTATGTGCACCAAAGGAACCCACTCAGATTTACCCCACCCTCTATGAGAGGTCAATACAACATGGCTCTGCAATGTTAACACAACAGGTTGGCGCCTCTGTGCTGCGTGTTTACAACTTAATTCACATGTTTCCATTTCTAAAGAGGGGTTTGCATACCAGGTGGAGCTTTACAACAGTTTTCCGCACAAAGGGGGGATGTGTGTGACTTCTGTTTGAAACTCCACCTACGTTACAGCCCATATCCTTTCATGAGCCCAGCCTGAGATCTGAGGGGGAAACTCTCATCAGTCACGATCCAGCCCTGATCTCCACATCCTATATGGACCTCGGCAGAGCAGCGCAGGGACTTACTTTGGGTGTGTCATATGAGATGCTTTTCACTCAGATATGCTGTGGATTTTTTGTGTGTTGCAAGATTAGATCAGTGGATTAGGCGTTGACTGCCTCTTTGTAGTAATCCTGGTGTGCCACATTCTCAAATGACTTGTTATTTTGTGTTTATGAAGACATACAAGAGACTGATGAGGTACACGTCGGATTTGATTGTACAGCAGAGGGGTTTTGTTGTCAATAATCAGCTCTTGTGGTCAATTTTCAACATGAAGGGGTTCTTTGATATGCTTAATTTCTCATCAGATGGACAATTTAGGGTAGAAATCTCAACCGGAACAACTTATCCTAACCCCAAATCAGTTTCTATATGCTACTTGCCTTTTTACTGAAGCATGGCGCTGTGTTAACCACTGGAATTTTAATTAGCAAGACGGCTGACAGGAGGCTGACAGGAGGCTGTCATTAGCGTATGTGGCTAGAATTGTCACCAGTAGAGAGCTGGAGATAGAGTCCTAAATGTGCTTTCTTGAAACCAAAGCCTGATTACGTTTCTTTCCTTCCTTCCTTCCTTCCAGTAACTAACTGTTCTTGTTAATGTGCTACTAATCAAATATTTCGCACGTACTGCAGTGCTTCCTCTGTGTTCTGCTGGCAGTGACAAGGTGACACATGGAGAAGTGATTTAGAGTAACAGAAACATGGCTATGCTTCCATTTATCTCAGTTAATATAGAGCTGTTTTGAATGAGCTGTGTGTAACACGAGTATGTCTGTGCATGGTTTGCCTTTACTTTTTATTATCTTTCAGCTGGCAGTTATTCAGGTGTTGCAGCATGGAAGAAAATCACATTTGTTCACAGCACTCGATTGGTGTCTAGTAGTAATACTGACCAGCTGTTATCACCATTTCAGATTTTGTGGTTGTCCTCAAACTGGTTGCTAGATTTGTTCAACTTAACAGCTACAACCACAGTTTAGTGTCCAGTGGCTGGTGTAAAATTCCTTGCCTGGCTGGCTGTGACTTGAATGGCACGACTCTGTCAGCCAGACAGCTCTGGGTAAACCTAGCAGGGACAGACCTGTCAGCAGTTCTGCAGTAGTGTGCTGGTTTTCTAGACACTGAGCCTCCCTGGTCACTAATGTTCCATAATGCTGACCTTGCCTGGCCTACCTCATTGTGTCCAGCGGTGCACGCTACAGTCAGATTATGCCTTTCTAAAGTGTTGTAGGTTAGCCAGCCTCTGTAAATGTTTGGGTGGTTAATAAACCGAGGATGTTGATCAGGTGTATAAACACAGACACCATTTAAATTTGATGATAAAAAGAACAGACAATTTTTAATGATTTAAATGGTCTAATTCAGCCTCAAAATTCACCTGAAAAGACCATGATGCTTAATAGACCTTTGTGGTAAAATGTCCCTTTATTTTTCCATACTACTGAATTATTTGAACAATGCTGAAGTAGGTACAGCTAAAGGATCTTTATCAGGTGTACATCATCTGAAAGCTGGAACCTGAAGATTAATGTGAGATGCAGCTCAGCACTGTGTGTCAAGTTGTTCTATTAATAAATCAGAAATAAAAAAAAATAGTTAAAATAAGTTGTGAAAGTGTATAAGGCCATAGAACATTATGATAGAAGTATATGATGGTCATCCCCATACTTTATTATGTCTCATAAATTGCAGCAATTTTTAGTGCTAAATTTAACCTCTTTTTTTTTACCATTCGAGAATTGATAAAAATGATCAATAATACCTCCAAAATACCACATTAGGTCACCGAGATCTTGAGGAACACCATAGAAGAAGCCATGCTGTGATTTGGTATCAAAAACTTTTGACATTTGGAGATTTCTGCAAGAATTGCATTTGTCGACGATTAGATGGCGAGCACTTCTGTTGTGTAAACTGCTCAGAAACCCCCTTATTGTCAATCTAGCTAGGAAAGCCATCCATCCTCTGAATGCTCTAGGTCTCTAGTTTGTGGCTGTAAAGTTTCATGAGGCTGTGATTATCCTAGAGGTCATCACAGGTCATTTTATACAGTGAGGTCATGTTTAAAAAAAATGGTCTCACTACAATGAAATGGCTACTATGGGGACTAACATCATCACACATGAATACAGTTGGGCTCATTGGATCCACAAGAGTCTCAGTTTTACAGTGATACCCAATTTATGTTATTCCAAGACTGTTTAGGGACCCCGGTATGCAGCAACCATTTTTTAGAATAGGTGAAAATAACACATTTATACTGCATGTTTTTTGCCCCAAACTGCATGTGATTATCATAAAGTGGGCATGTCTGTAAAGGGGAGACTTGTGGGTACCCATAGAACCCATTTTCATTCACAGATCTTGAGGTCAGAGGTCAAGGGACCCCTTTGAAAATGGTCATGCCACTTTTTCCCTGGCCAAAATTTAGCGTAACTTTGGAGCGTTATTTATCCTCCTTCCTTTACTAGTTTCATATGATACTAGTATCTTTACTCTAGCTCTAAAACTGAGCCTGCTACAGCCTCTGAAAGACGGTAAAGTCAGCCGAGGTCGCCGGCGTCCTCAAGGACTTAAAGAGCTTAAATTGTGTTTTTTCAGTGAAAGGATGACCTCACCTTGCTGCTTCACCAAGTTAGTTTCAAACATAAGCGAACAGAGTTAAATCAGAAGCACAGATTCTGTGTAGTTTAGGGATTCCCCCCAGGGGGTTTTTGTCTGGCCTATGGGTAGAGCATTTTTTTTATGTCGTCCTCAAGGGTTTAAACAAATTTCCCATTAATTATTTTTGAAGAGTGAATGCCTTGGGGTGTGGCCAGAACAAGCCCACTCATCTCTGATTTTCTCATCTGCTTCAGTTCCTGTTTTAGCTCCAGAGCATCTTGCAGCTCAGAGCGAGGTCCTCTGCGCTTGCTCTAATCCTTCGCCGTGTGCCGTTTTGAATAACATCTGCTAAGCACAATCACATGCTGTTTTGTGCATTACTTTGCATGTTATATCTGTTGTTTGTAAGATTATTCTAATTTGTGATAAATAGGCTATTTTGATTAATTAATTAAAGCAATAAAACAATTTATCATGACTGTCAGTATTTTATATTGGAATGATATTGCATCTAAATACTGAATTATTGTCCTGCCGTAGTTGCACAGTATGTAAATGCAGTGGACAGACAGAAAGTTGTGTGTCAAACATGTAACTGCCAAAGCAGTGTGAGTGACAATGAGCCCATTGAGATTTAGAGATGCCACTTTAGTTGTCATTGAAGCAGATTGTTGAAGTTTGAGCTCATGCTGTGCTTCAGTGGACTGTATGGAAACAGAAAGGGCAGGGTGCAGTGACAATGCTGCCATTGTATACATTTCTCCTTCACTGTATTTAACAGTAGCAGATTAGGTCTGCACCGCATTGACAGTTTTCTAATGAAAGTAAATGATTCCATACATGGGATGCCTAAAAACCCAGCGTACACTGTTTAGATGAAAGACTAAAATAACTATGATCTTTCATCTCCTTTGGTGTTTCCCTTCCTACCTGTTCATTTCTCTCCTTTCTCTGTCCGTCTACATGTCCTCCCTCTGTCTGCTCCTCTTTCTTGTCTTTCACTCATTCTCAGGTCAGTGAAGATGCCTTCTGTGAAGTATCAGAGAGGGGACATGGTGATGGGCCGCTGGCCTGGCAGCAGCCTGTATTACGAGGTCAAGGTGCTGGGCTTTGATGCCAAAAGTCAGCTTTACACCGTCATCTACAAGGACGGCACTGAGCTGGAGCTCAAGGAGCAAGACATGAAGGTAACTCCAGAGTCCCAGAGAGACTTACACACTGAACTTTACTCTCTTTTCACAGTTTTATCTAACATGCTTTTGTGTAGTATCTTGGTGTAATCATCTTTTTTTCAGTGGTTAGATTCAATTTCTAGGTTGTCAGTTATAAAGGTAGTACAGGCTCGAACCATACGGAGTTAAGGATATTAATCAGTTAACAAAGTTTGTTAGGGAAACATTAAGATGGAGCTAAAGCTTAAATTGTTAGCCCACTCAATGGCTTAACATCTACAGTGTTCATGATAGTCTACTAATACTGGCCTTCATAATAAATGTTGCTCTACATCGTCCCATAAAGGTAGTTCTCATCTTGGTCCTCATTTCAGCTCTAAGAATATTAGGTTTCTTTTAAAAAAATTCTAAATATTTTTGTCCTGTCATTGTCAAGACCATGTGGCAGGAATATAGCCAATATGTAGGAACACTGCTAGAAGACTGCCCAGTGCTGAAACACTAATTATTAAAATGTCTGAATTATTAAATGATTTGGAGGAATGCCATTGTACTGCACACACCTTGTAGTCATCTCTTCTTGAGCCTGCTGTGTAAAGTTTATATATTATACACAAGATGAGTCAGACTTCTTATCAATATCTTTTCTGTATCGCCTATAAAAACACGGTACGGTTGTTAATAATGGTTGCAATCTCCTCTTTTGTTCCCTCAGAATGCTGCTGGTTTCCAGTTCCGCTCTCGCTCTCGCTCCCGCTCTCGTTCTCGATCACCAGGCCGCCCTCGCAGCCGCTCACGCTCCCCAGCAAGGACCACGCGGCGCTCGTCCTCCCGCACAGCGGCGGCTGCTGCTGCTGCAGCTATAACAGAGAGCGCCCCGTCCTCCCACAGGGACACAAAGCTGAACGATTCAGTAGAAGTCAGACTCAGTCCCCTGGTGAGTGCCACAGCTGCCTTCTCTTTCTCCTGTCATAGCACTGGTGATGTTGGAGAAGCTGATGTACAGATACTGTACCATATACAGTGATACTGTTTACGTTATCTCATGCTATAGAGTAACATGGTCTAGTGGACTACTGCCTTGTCAAACCAAACCAAATTCATGTAATCTATTAAAGGAATTATAGCCTGTGTGGAATTTGAAATGAAAAATGTACAGTAGCCAGCTAAATGTCAGCAAAGTCATTAATCAAAAGGTTGCAACACTAAGCAGAGCCTCTACTGACTGCGTTTTTTTTTCTGGAGCTATATTTTGTTGTTAATGTTACCAGGCAACAAAGACTTTGGTCCAGAGCAGCACATTGATTTCTTGAAAGTTCCTTGAACCAAAGAATATATAAAAGAAGGAAGGGTCATTACATCACTGAACTCACATTGGTGCCGAGCCGATAGTATTCTACATGTATTTGATTGTAATTGAGCTTCTTTGTTATCAATAACCAACCATCAAACTGTTAATGATATTTAATAATATTCAGGGCTAATGCAGTTCTCTCAATAATGTTTCCTATTATTGTCAAGAGGTGGCGCTAATCGCCAAATGTTATACTGTATTCTTATATAAATCTAGACCTATCACTTACCGTGACTTGTTACTTTGTCAATTAACTAAGTGAGCATTTGCACTTTGTTTAGCTAACGTTAGCCAACAATATCTCTGTTGAGATGTCCTGTGTTAATTTGGAGATAAAACCATTAATGTTAGTGAGAATTAATCCTTTTGAAGTTGTAAAAGAAACAGGCAGGGTGCTGCGATGTTGGTGAGTGATGGCAAATGTTACAGCCTCTCTAGCTAAATCGCTGTCATGACTTATGTGTGTGCTAGCTAATAATATAGGCTAGATGACTAGTATGAATCACTGAGACAAACTGCAAGGCATTGTAGCATACGGTCAAGTCCTAGTTAAGAATATTTACCCAACTCTGACAGGCCATGTCATTGAGTCCAGCCAGTTCTAATCAGAACCTTTAATACATTGACCTGGTTATAATTCCAGTCTGTTCAGCGATAGGTCGGACCTTCCCCATTTGGTCATGTATCATGATGTAACTATCTTTAGTTGAGCTAAATGCAGCTGCTGGACGGAGCCATGATCTGTTTGGAGTCCAATGACAAGGAAAACAAACGTGCATGTTTGATAAAAAACATCAGTCAACATCACGTAATGTGTGTTTTAATCTTTATTTTGTGGAAGCATCTTTCAGTCAAAAGTGAAACAACACAGATATGATGGGTTACAGTGGGACCATTCACTTCAATAGAAGTGGCACCAAAGTCTGGCACCAATGTAAAATTGGAATGCCGTCACGATGGCGTAATGACCCTTCCTTCTTTTATATAGTCCTTGCTTTGAATCAGGAAGAAGTAGTGGTGCCTTCAAATGGGGTCGTGTTTACGAGATGAGTCCATATGAACGCCCCCCTAATGTCGTATTCACGACCTCGGAAGTGGAAAGTTTCTGAAAGCTCCGAGTTCACGAGTTGTGATGTGTTTGTTGATGTTGTAAATTGTCGCTAAATTGTTAGCAGCGGTGTTCTCGCGACTAATCCACTTGAACGCCAAGCATATTGTGTACACAACTTCCCATGATGTAAACACGAGCTCAGGAGTTTCATTTGAAGGCACCATAGTTCCATGTGAGCTTCCTGTGACACCAACATAGTCAGTATATAACATGGGTTTTAGGCTGACGAGGCAAGTTGTCATTTTTTTCATAATTGTTATATCAATCTGGGTGCCCCTCAACATTAGAATGCTCTGCTATGCTGGTTTTTGGGCTTTCCCTATTCTTTAACTTGCCCTACCAGGTAACTGTAAGTAATCACAATGTGGCGCAATATAAATTACAGTCTGGGCTTGTTGCGGTTTAGAGCTATATGAGATCATGTGCACCGTAATGAAATGCAGAAATACCCCTGATACAGCAGTCAGTGCAACAAACAGTCAGTTTTATTTAAGTACCCAATGATCATGAAGACAGCAAAGACCATCCTTGTGACTTTTTTGATATTTAAACATGAAGTGTAAAAAAGGAAACGTCACTGTAGATGAGATGGCACCGTTACAAGTCTTGGTCAAGTACAAATAACTAAATTAAAGCCCATAGAGGTAGATGTGTGATTTGTGATATTGGGCTGTATAAACAAAATTAAGTTGTTTTAAAAAAAGAACACGGTTGTCTGGTGAGATCCAGTTTATCATCAAATGTCCTAAATCATCAGCACCTTGTCATTGTGGGGAAATGTGTCAGTTTGTGTCTCTAACCCGTCACGTTCCCTCTGCCTCTTCCTCACGTTGCTTTTTTTTTCCCTTTTTGTCTCTCTTCATCTCCATCAATCTCTCTCCATTGTCTGATGGGCAGCAACCGTCAAAGGCCGCGGAGAACAATGGCAACAATAAGCAGGAAAAGAAAGAGGAGAAACAAAAAGAGGAGAATAACACGGCTAACAAAGTAAACAAGGTGAGTTTTATTTTGTACTTAAAAACAATGTTCTTCTGTGTGGAAAAAGCTCCATATTTATTAATTCATATGATGGTTCAGAAAGTGGTATCGCCCAGCTCCTCTCAGCACACACATGAACATCAACACAGACCAAAGTGATGAAATACACTCCAGAATACGTGAACATCTGAACACACCATGTCTGTGGATAGAAAGCATTAATGACACTTCTTTTATTCACAAGCTTTTCTACCGTTGAGTCTCTCTGAGTTGAAATGAGATTTGTCAGATAGACGCTATTACAAAAACCCAACAAGAGATGTTCTAGGCGCTACTCGCTGTCTGGTAGTGATGTTTGAGGCGCTACTCGCTGTCTGGTAGTGATGTTGGAGGCACTACTCGCTGTCTGGTAGTGATGTTTGAGGCGCTACTCGCTGTCTGGTAGTGATGTTTCAGGCGCTACTCGCTGTCTGGTAGTGATGTTTGAGGCGCTACTCGCTGTCTGGTAGTGATGTTTGAGGCGCTACTCGCTGTCTGGTAGTGATGTTTGAGGCGCTACTCGCTTTCTGGTAGTGATGTTTCGGGCGCTACTCGCTGTCTGGTAGTGATGTTTGAGGCGCTACTCGCTGTCTGGTAGTGATGTTTCGGGCGCTACTCGCTGTCTGGTAGTGATGTTTGAGGCGCTACTCGCTGTCTGGTAGTGATGTTTGAGGCGCTACTCGCTGTCTGGTAGTGATGTTTGAGGCGCTACTCGTTGTGTGGTAGTGATGTTCCAGGCGCTACTCGCTGTATGGTAGTGATGTTCCAGGCGCTACTCGCTGTCTGGTAGTGATGTTTGCGGTGCTACTCGTTGTGTGGTAGTGATGTTCCAGGCGCTACTCGCTGTCTGGTAGTGATGTTTGAGGCACTATTCGCTGTCTGGTAGTGATGTTTGAGGCGCTACTCGCTGTGTGGTAGTGAATGGGCTTTGAGGTGAGTTGGAGCTAAAGGAATGTCATGATGTATGCACGTTGGGGGTGTGTGTGTGTGTGTGTGTGTGTGTGTGTGTGTGTGTGTTTTCCAGCTGAGAGAGGCTCCCCTCACAAGATCAGGCTTCATTTAGCCGCCGGTCACATGGTGTACCAACATCTGCCACTTCTTTACTCGCTGCCTTTTAGGCTCCTACGTGTAGACAAAGTGTAGAGTGGTAGATATTGGTGATTCCTAAAGGTATTGAGATATATAAAGCAAACATGTTATTTCAATCTTTTGTTGTTTTGTTTTGTCTGAATCAGATCTGAGTATGATTGCTGACCTGAGAGCAGCTAGCCTCTAAAGTCATTGTTAGTCTGTATGATTATGGGACCTGATCTTTAATCCTAGATAGTTATACCCTCTGTAAGAAGCTTTGTGAGAAAACCCAGGAGCTCAGTCATAGCTTTGTGAAGTATTTTTTAGTTAATAGAGGAAGTAAAGCCTTACTTCATCAACAGGTTGAACTTTACTAAAGAACTTGAGTGAAGAGCAGTAACTCAAATACACCCCCAAGAGCTGTAAAGGTTGGGGAGTTTTAGATTACATTTCTAATCTTTGGTTTATGATTTGATTTAAAATAGATTCTCATTCAGTAGAAAAGCCTTTTACCTTTTTTATCTTTATTTGTATATGAAGAAATCTTTTGTCTCAGGGCAAACCCACAGTACATATACACACACTGTATACACACATCTGCCTACTCTCTGCTGTTCATCATTGTTTCAGTCTACCAATGATTTAGAAGATCAATTATCTTAACTACCACTTATGTTTCATATCATTGTGGATTAAACACACTAGTGCTGAGTGAAGTTAGCCTGAAAATAGCATGAATATTGTGGGTCAAGTCAAGGTCCCTCCTGTCCCAAGAGAGTATTTAATCAAAAATGTATTCAAACGCTTAACTCCATAAAGCGGTGCAGATGGAGATGACGTAATTTTGTAGTCCAACCAGGAAGTTAGCATCACCCTGGTTCCCTCAACAGAAAGCCAATGGGATTATTCCATTGGATTTTGGATTATTGCAGGAAATAAGTTCTGTTGCAAACAGATTTTTATAATACTTATATGTTTTGTTCAGCAAGATAATCTTCACAAATGAACATCACTTTTATGATTGTTGAAGCGTAAAAAGCTAACGTTAGGCTATAAACGAACTACACCCCGGTCACATGAGCGTTAGTAAACACAACGAGGCTGTAAAGGAGGACGAGTCGGCGTGATGACGTTTAGTAGTCTCATTTAGCCACTTAACCGCAACCGTCTTTTTAAAGGCACATAAAGGCTTCAAAATTCATGAGTGGGGTATTTATTGACATATTTTATATCGTAGAACAAAACGTTAAAATCTCTTTAGCTTGTGTTAACCACAGACCTTATTTCAGGCATCTAAATAAAAACCCATTGACTTCCAGACGGGGGAACAGGAAGTGCTAAAATGCTAACTCATTTCCTGGTTTTAGGACTCATTCCTGCAGCATTATATAACATGAAGCGTCTGTTGTGCCTGACCCAAAAGATGAAAAAAAAAAACTCTGAATTATTGTCAAGCTAAGTGACCCTTCGCTCAGCCCTGTCCCTTTGTTGTTAGCCGCTGCTCCTCCGTCAAGCTATCGGGGCTAGCATATGGAGCCCACACTAAATAGAAATATTATCACATCATTAGCAGACGAGGGAACTGGAAGTGCTAAAATGCAAAAACTCATTTCCGGGTTTTAGGACTCATTCTTGCACCACTCTATTAAAGGTCTGACTAATTAGATAAAAAAAAATCTGTTACTGTGAAAGTATGTTTTTAATAATCCAAAGTCTTTCTTCAGAAGTCCGCGGCTGTGGTAGAGGCAGAGCTTGAGAAGACCCAAAGCCGTTACAATCTGCGGCGCAGGAAGGACGATGGAGATGCCAAACCAGTGGAGGCCAAACTGGAGCAGCTGGAGGAGAAGGATGCCAAACTGGCTGCAGCTCCTGCTGCCTCCGTCTCCACCCCGCTGGACTTTGGAGGGAAGATAGGTAGGTTACAGGATGGACGGGAAATGCAGCAACTAGCCCGGGGACGATCTTTTAAAGCAACAGTTGTATTCAGTCACACTTCAGTTCTTTCATGTATGTTAATTTTCCGTTGTTTGACGCTGTGTTTTGTGTTAGCGTCGCCTCTCTGACTCGGTGTAAACAATAACAAAGCATATAGTTGATAAATGTATTTATTACAGGACGGTTGCATTGCAGTGGTTTCACTCATCATTATACTGTATATTGATTTAGTTGGTGTTAATATCTTGTCCTGTTAATCACTGGGAGAACTAAACTAGTTGGATCCTGGCAGTGCAGGTGGAGACAGAATCATGTTGGTGTTAACAGAACACTTCTGTGCTCTCATAAAGTCTGCACAGCTTCTCAGAAAAGGATTCACTGGATGTGCATGACCTTGTGTGTTGGGGAGGATAACCGTTAATTTATCTGCAGATGAACCTGATCAAACTGTCCCTTCCTCCCTCCAGGAGCATACTTCTGGCTGCTCTTCCTGCCAGCCTGGGTTCTCTTCCTGGTTCTCCAAGGGAACCGGGACGACCCCAGTCTGGCCAACTTCCCTCCTCCTCTGCCCCCTCTGGAGGACTTCTGGGACGCCCAGGCTCTCGGCTTCGTCGTCCTCTGGATCTTATTCCAGGCCCTGCTCTACATCCTGCCTGTTGGAAAGGTGAGTGAGAAGAACTGAGAACTGAACACACCAAAATCAATGCACGACTTAATTAAGAGAAATGAAGTCAGTGTCGTTAAACACAAATGGGTTGCGTCTGAAATTCCATACTAACATGCTATTTAGTAAAAAAGCTACATAGCACATACTAAAACAGTCTGTGAGAT
>CAKALU010040432.1:14732-58540 GCA_916700995.1 Hozukius guyotensis
TCTTATAAGTCTTTATTGCTAAAATAAATAATAGATCAAATAAATAGATTCAGAAAGTGACAGCATGTTTATTTATATTGCAAATGTTTAAATTCTATACTCCATTCAATTCGCCACTCTCTGTTACTGTTTACCGTGATGACGATGCCTCGTGGTTTCCCGGCTCGCCTTCGCAATATGCGCGTACATGAGCGAGTTGCAGTATTTTTTCCATCGTGTTATATACTGTAGCCTCCAGAATTATATCAATGATTTGAAAATGGTCCTTGTTCCCCTTTAATTAGCATCAGAATTGGTGTGCCATTCTAATTACTCTGGAAATTGTAAACAGAAAAACACAAACTTACAATTCCTTGAAGGATTATACTGTATATATACACATATGGTGTACTTTCTACAGCAGCGTCTTCTTTACGGTCTCATTACTGCCCTCTGAGGCCAGAGGGTGGAAAAAACCCACTGGTACCTGATGGCTGATGAAAACCGCCATTCTTGATGGGTGTTTTTTCCACCGCAATGGACACAAGGGGCAACAATGCACCACTTGGAAAATTTGTTTGTACAAGCGACACAAAAGGTGAGATTTATGGTTCTTCAGAAGAGTTTCCTTACAGTATTTTTCGCTTTTACAAGAGAAAAGACGATGAGGATGAGGACTAAGTGGTTAGTTTGGCAAATGTACATCTGGTTAACTTCCCCACCTCCAATAAAGAGGAGCACACAGCTGCTCAGCTTTTCTATGGGAATCACCCACTGACTCATCCACTGTATGGGAAACGGTTTCAAACTGGGCTAAGTATCGCTATGAAGTACTATAATACTGTAGCAAACAAAGCAGAACCCCATGTTCCCATGGCATACTGGGCAATATTTAAACCAAGTTGACAAATAAGAAGAATTAGACCTACAGTGTGTGAAATCAAATTAATCTGGACAACATAAAGCCACTGACAATTTCTCTAAATTACAGATATTAGAATTGTTCCATGTAAATTATATCATATGAAAACAAAATATGTGATTGATCTCCTGATTGAAAGACACCCAGTCTCTAGCGTTTTGATGAGATTAAATAAGTAAAGTGACAAAAGCAATAATATCAAAAGGACCCCATGTGGACTCCTAATGAAGTTACAGAAGCAAAAAGACTGAATTCTACTGCTCGGCCTGTAAGTGTGTGTGTGTTTGTGTGCGTGTGTGTGTGTGCCTGAGCAGGGACAGAGGACAGCCGACATTTATTGACGACGGCTGCTCCGCTCGATAAGAAGAGGCATAAAATCAATCAACCTGATTGGTAGACAAGAGGGAGGGAGGACGAGAGTACACAGGGCTGGAGAGGAAGTCATTCAGCACAAAAAGAAGGATAAATACTAAATATAAACAGGGGAGGAAAAAGTACTCACATCCTCTACTTAAGTACAAGTAAAACAAAACTCCATTACAAGTAAAGTCCTGCATTTAAAAATCATACTTAAGTACAAGTATAAGTTAAATTTACTTGAAGTACTAAAAATGAAAGCACTTGTTTTGCAGAAAACCTGCCCCCATCAATGTTAGAGCAGCATTTCACTGTTGTAGCTGCTCCAGGTGGAGCTATACTACTTTATATACAGTTTGCTAGTTTAGTCCAGTGGTTCCCAACCTGGGGGTCGGGCGCCTCCAAAGGGACACAAGATTAATCTGAGGGGTCGTGAAATGATTAATGGGAGAGGAGAGAAGAAAAAAACTATGTTTTGATACATAAATCTGTATTTATTGTTCAGACTTTTTTTATAATCTTTGATTTTTTTTGTCAAATATTGGAGTATTTGTAAGAAGTAGGGTTGGGTGATATGGAGAAAATCAAATATCACAATATTTTTGCCCAAATACCTCGATATCGATATTGTAGGGTTGACTATTGGTGCTTTCACTAAATATTTACACAATGAGATTTTAGATAAATAATCATCAGTAATGTGAATATAATGACTAAGTGGGTAAAAGCAAATAATAGAACAGCTAGAACAGTCTGCTACGTTCAGAAAATTACATCACTTAACTGTAATGCAGCCTTTAAAACCAGGAAGAGACAACACTTATGCACTATTACAATATCACGATATCCAAAATATCCAAAAGAAAAGGGAGTAGGAAGAGACGGTTTCTCTGTGGTAGTTTAAAAACACTTTACAAATAAAATATAATGCAGTGTCTGAATCACTAATTGTGATCCAGTTATTGGTGAGAAAGAGGGAATGAGTTGGTAGCTAACAGCCCTGCTTGGAAGAACAGCAGGAAAACGTCAGCTTTCTGCCACTGGCACTTGGACTGCGTTCAGCATTGAGAAGGGGGATACACGCTAATCAGATTAGTTTGTTTCTGCACTTGTAAGAGGAGACAGTCAGCAGTGTGATGCAGTCTGTGTCCCATATTTAGCCTCCACCAACATGAAGCAGGCTATCACCTCTGGTCTGCTCAGTGGTGGCTCTGGCCCATTTAAACCACTGGGACCAGACTGGGGCTAGATAAATTAACCTTTAAATTAAACTAGGCACTCATTTTACAGGTTGATGTTCACATAAAAAAAGAATGCACATATCACAGATATATGACTTACACACGTTTCTTATGTATTTTCTCAGCAAAAATATGAAAAATACCGTACTAGAACGCTTGTATGCTGATACAGGTACTGAATCTAATGTAATCCAATCTAAAACTTTTTGTTCACATCAAAAAGTATCAATGCAAGTATCAAATACATGACTTACTCGCTTTTATCTACAGTTATCTACAGCCTATCGCACTGGTTACCATCCTGGGAGTCCCGACCCTCATAAGGGTCCCCAAAGGTTCAAGGGGGGGGTCGAGTTAGAGACAAACAGATATAGTTCTCTATATCTGTTTGCTGCAGTCAGGTGATTAAACAACCAATAAATGCAAAACTAGAGAAACAAGCCTTGTTGGGCTCTGTAGTCAGCAGCAACAACACAACAGCTTTAAACAAACATATTGCACAGCACATAATATAAGCTTCATAACATCAAGTATACTGCAAGGTAGAAAGACAGACGGACAGACAGACGGAGTGTATCTGACTCACATTTGTTGTTGAAGTGGTCAAAGTCATTGTTTGTTGAATTAGTCTTCCTCTCCGTTGACAGTCATTCTGTGTGCGACAGTAGGTCCACAAGTTTAGAAAAAGCGTTCAACAGGGGATTGACAGACAACCAATAAATGCAAAACTAGAGACATAAGCCTTGGTGAGCTCTGTAGGCAGCAACAACAACACAACAGCTTTAAACAAACATAGACAGATAGAGACAAACAGATGTAGAAACAGACAGAAAGTGTATCTGACTCACATTTGTTGTTGAAGTGGAGATGAGGTGGCCATTGGTGTTCATCTGAACTCGCTGCTTTGACAGTCATTTGGTTTGTTGACAGAAGTCTTCCTCTCCGTTGACGGTCATTCTGTGTGTGACAGCAGGTCCACTAGTTTAGAAAAAGTTAAACATATATAAAAGTGTTGAACAACACTTGTGTTGAACTACAGGTGAAACATGTATATTTAAATACAAAGCCATAATCAATAACTACTCACTAGCAGCTAGCAGACCTTCTGTACAGGCCCATTAACAGATTACACACATTCAACAGGTGATTAAACAACCAATAAATGCAAAACTAAAGACAAAAGCCTTGGTGGGCTATGTAGGCAACAACACAACAGCTTTAAACAAACATAGAGACAAACATATTTAGAAACAGACAGAAAGTGTATCTTAATTAACTTACGTTGTTATCTTTCAGTTGTTGGTAGTGTAGTCAAAGTGTTACAGGCTTCATAAATCACTTTAAAGTTGATTTTCCATCGTCTTATCCGGCCTCACAGACGCATGTGTTTGTTTGCTACATAACTAACATCTAATCAAGTGATGACCACTCTCACCTGGCAGGCTTCACTCAGGTGCGTCACCAAGGCTGCAATACTCTTTTTGACCACACTGATTGCCGTTACAATCAGGGGGGGCGCTGTTGAGCTCATTTTTTAGGGAAACTCAATAAGTTGAAAATGGGGAAAACATAGCTGAAAAAAAAATGAAATAAATGTCTGTTATGTTTTTATTTTTATTTATTTATTTATTTGCACATATATAAAACTGCACAAAATCCAGTCAATGAAAAAAAAACAAGAAATGTGTCAGGAGAGGTCAACAAGCCACAGGCTTAAGACAAGATAAGATAAGATAAGATAAGATAAGATAAGATGAACCTTTATTAATCCCCGGAGGCACTGGTGCTGCAAAGGAACAAACAACTGACTTTCACTTCCTGGCAATATACGATCTCTGATCTTTTTTTATTTTATTCCCATTGATGTAATACACTGCACTGGGGACTGATGGTAAATTATAGCATATACAGCATTTAAATATGTTAATGCCTTATTTTACATACATTATTTGTATATATTTACATATGTTTGTATTAGTAAACTGCAGGAAAACACATTTTAGATTTTAACTGAATGCCAGTCATACGTGTCAAGTGTCCATCTATCCTGCAGTGGTACTTAAAACTAGATTTTTCCAGTATTTACTGTCATATGTTCCTAATTCTGAAAATATATAGCCTCTGAAATTATTTGCAGCCCCCGTGTGAAATGGAGGATTCAGTCGTGGCCTTGAGTGAACAGAGAAAACTGTGTGTAATGTTCATGTGTACTCCAGGAGACGCCTACAGCCTCTTAAGCTTTCAGCTAACTAGAAGTCTTTAAAGCTCAGATTGTCTTGTATTTGATTCCATTGTGTGTCAAGACATTGATGAGAGTGACAATGAAGTGACAAGACTGAAGGACAGATGGAGTAAAGTTTCTGCACAATTTGACTGGAGGTGAAGAGAAGAAGACGCCGACAGAAGGAGCTACTATAACAGAAAAATATAAAATGATGAGATCCATGATAAAATGTTACATGTTTGCGTTAATGCTCACTAAACGAAATCAATTCATCAGCTTCTCTGTTAGTGAGTGAGTGTGTGTGTGTGCATCCATCCTCAAAACATCACCCTTTAAAAGCCAGACCATAATAATGAGACAGCCCTTTGTACAGACAAAAGAGGAGCACCAAAAAAACAACAATGTGTACTGAGTCATAAACAATTGGTGGCAAATAACAGCAATTTCGCAGCTAATTCGTAGATTTCACGTGTGGATGCCTCCATCGCCTCCCTCCATTTAATGCTGTGAATAGAGACACACGCTGACATTACAGCCACCAGACGAGATACAGCGTGTGTGGGTGGAGGTCTTGTAGGTCTAATGATTTAAGTCTAGTTTGAGTGTCAGACCTGCTGCTGGGAACAGACATGTGCAGAAACACACACAACAGTCTGTTGTTACTACAGGTGTCAAAATGACTCAGAGCTGATTGTTAATTAAAATAAAATATACACTAATTGATTCTTTAGGTTGTCAGTTTATCCAGAGTGCATAATCATATTACGATATAACACACAGCTCACATGAAATCATGCCCCAAAACTCTTCAACGTCTTCATTTTTCATCCCAGACTCATAGAAAGAACATAAAAAGGTTTAAATTGACAATATAGATTTTTTTCTGTCTGTCTGTGAAGAGACACTTCAGCTCTTCCCTCTACTCATAATCATCGCATATGGATTTGAGTCCTACCCAGAACATTTTGAGTAGAGGTGGAGGACTTGAGTGAATACGATTTTTACTTCAGTACACGCTGAAAGTTGCTGCAGAAGATGACAAAAGAAGACCCTCAACACTGTCTTTGTTGGTGGGTTTCATTCTGCTGTCGGCCTCTGGTGATGTGTGGAGGGAAACTCCAAAACGAGGGGCTACGTTACATTATATTGAATAGGGCTATCAATCAATTAAGATATTAAATCGTGATTAATTGCATGATCATCCATAGATAATCATGATTAATCGCAAATTAATCTCACCTTAAAGGGAGACTTGTTAATTTAATACTCTTATCAACATGGGAGTGGCCGAATATGCTGCTTTATGCAAATATATGTATATATTTATTATTGGAAATCAATTAACAACACAAAACAATGACAAATATTGTCCAGAAACCCTCACAGGTACATTTAGCATAAAAAATATGCTCAAATCATAACATGGCAAACTGCAGCCCAACAGGCAACAACAGCTGTCAGTGTGTCAGTGTGCTGACTTGACTATGACTTGCCCCAAACTGCATGTGATTATCATAAAGTGGGCATGTCTGTAAAGGGGAGACTCGTGGGTACCCATAGAACCCATTTACATTCACATATCTTGAGGTCAGAGGTCAAGGGACCCCTTTGAAAATGGCCATGACAGTTTTTCCTCACCAAAATTTAGCGCAAGTTTTGAGCATTATTTAACCTCCTTCCTAACAAGCTAGTATGACATGGTTGGTACCAATATTTTTTTTAGGTTTTCTAGTTCCATATGATGCCATCTTCACTCTAGCTTTAAAACTGAGCCAGTTACAACCTAAAAAAATGCAATCTGGAGTTTCTGCAGAGTAGATTAAGAAGATGAGTGTGCCCAGGATTGAGCCCTGTGGAACCCCTATCACCAGGCAGTGTGGTTCACACACAGCAAGTTAGCCGGTTGCTAGTTGTAGCGTCATACCTAGCGACGTGTGAGTGGTATCAATCTTCTCATCTAACTCTTGGCAAGAAAGCGATTAAGTGTCGAACTTTTCCTTTAACCCTCATCTCACAAGGGTAGAGGATTTTGCGCATGGCACTTTACAGGATTACCATTGAATTCTCATATTTTTAACACCTGTTGCTTTACTGCAGCTTCAAACAGATAACTCTTAAACATGACGGAAAATGAACCCATATCTACTCAGTGCCTTTGATTTCTCTGCCAGTCCCATTTCGGTCTCCACCGTTTCATTACGTCTTCTCGATGAGTATTTTCACATGAATTCGTCTTAATCTAACATACTTTGTTACAGCCCTAACAAACACACCTACCTTAAAGAAAGTGTGTTATGTGCTTAAGCAATCTAACCTCAAGCAGTTGAAGATGAAGGAAGTCTAAATTGGTGGTGACGAGGTTGTAAAGGACTTGGTTACACCTTGAATTACACCTCCCACCTCTCTATATATTTTAGAATCTATACTAAGTAATACACCATAAACATGAAATTAAAGGTAGCACACAATGCATATTTATAGTTGAAGTTTTTAGTGGCGTTTGATGAAATAAGTGGTAAAACATGAAGACTTTGGTCGTTCTGCTCGGTTTTAAAGTGATTGAATGAGTCATTGCAATTTAGCTGTTGAAAAAAAAAACATCTTGAGGACGGTAAAAGAGTGTCTGTGCAGCCACAATGTAAACGCACCGCCACTTTTCACCATCTACTTTTCTTCTTCTTCTTCTTCCCCAGATTTCACCTCTTTGACAGCCTTGCCCTAGATTTTTCTCCATCCTTGTCAGACACACTAGCAGGTCTCATCGGCTGCCAGCTGTGGAGGATGAGGACGCGGAGATCAGCGCAGACGAGAAGTGAAAAGGATGAAGAGGATCCAATCGATCCAAAACCTCCATCCTAATCATGTTGACGTCCTCGGATGGTGCAGACGGCAGCCCTGGAGCAACTTCGGGGAAGACATTAAATCTAAAAATTGTTCTTTTTTTTCCTACCATTTCCCTAAGTGTCATTAACAACACAACTGGTAGTTTAGTTTGAGCCGCATATGCGAGCACAGGTTGATGCTTTAAACTCTGAAATATCCTTTTGATTTTATCTCATCAGCTTCAGGTAAACTCTTCAGGTGAGTTTGATTTGTCAGATCTTTAAAGGCCACATCAGAAATACTCTACTGCCTCCCTGTGGCTGATGCATGAAGTGCAGTTGCAAATAACCTGAAAAAAATCACATTATTTCAGGTTTTTATATTTCCATTTCTGGCTTTTATTTTCAAGCAAATGTACAGTTGTTTTGCCATCGATTGCTACAGAAAGGTTGGCAAAAATCCACAAGTAAATTTCGATATGACTCTGTTAAAAACTGTATATAAAAAGACCCCAAAACTGTACATCAATTAACATAACTACATTTATATATTGTATATATATACTGCATCTGAGTGTACAGCGATTTATAGATACTGTTGGTTAATGAGAAATGTAACACTATACAATAATAAAAGAGAAAGATGACATTCTGTTCGAAGGCTGTCAGTTTAGGTTGTCTTTAAAGATCGGGACAGTAATAGGACGAGAGCGATCGGTACAGTAAATCCACCGTTAATGGCTTTGAAAGTTTCTACAGCAGAGTGTCAATCAGACCAGACGGTTCAGTGCAGGGGTGTATCTAATCTCTTGTTTTAAGCATTAAAGCTGCATACATACATACATACATGTCCAGTGTTGTTTTGTCAGTTTGGTTGTTCGAATATTTTTCTACATAAATAAGACACACATCAAATACTGTCTCCAGAGCGTAAAAAAAGGTAACGTGATCTCTAACATACATACAAAAAAACACTACAGTAGCTCACTATTAACAGACAGAGAAACAGGAAGTACCTGACTATCTCTTGGACAGATGACCTCACACAGAGAAGAGAGAGCTATGGCAATAATTATCTGAACCTCAGAAATGCCAAAATTCAGTAAGACTTCAATCATAAAGAATAAAGGCTTGTGTGTTCCTGGTCCAAATTATAGTTATTAGAAGTGATTCTCCCACAATAAAGGATTTGGATTCGTTTGTGGATAGAAAGAGAGAAACTTTCATTTCCAATAACGGATTTTCAATTGTGACGGAGGGACTTTTGAATGCAAAACTAGGACAACTGTAATACTTATTCACTACCACATGGCTAGTGCTCTGAGGCCACTTTTGTTGCAGTGGGTCATTTACATGCAAGGCAATATTTCAACCTGAGGTATCCATGCAGATAGTTTTGGTTTTATTTGGTTGTGAGATATCAGTAATCCCCATTGGGACTGCTTCTTCAGCCCGTTCTCATTCCCAGGCCGTCAAATACCGACGCTATGTCAGGGCCGTTGGCGCTAGATACCGACGCTCGGTACGAGACGCACCGAGCTTTCCATTAACTACAATGTAAACCGCTCTGCGTCAATATTTAAACGCTTAGGGAAAGTGTGCTGGGTGTGATGACGTAGCTTTAAGAGTGAAAAGACATACCGGGCGGGTGGGTCCAACAAACACAGGGCTTTCATCCAGGAGACCGCTGTTTAGTAGAAAGTAGTTACAATCTGCACGGTCGGATGCCACTAAAGTTGTTTTTTTTATGCGTTTGTTTGAAGTGACCCTTTAATATGCAAATGAGGCTCAGAGACCAATTCTGTGGATTTTACCACAGAATAGGACAATGTGAGAACCCCTTTGCTTTACCGTAATTTGATATAAATATTGAAATAAAAAAAACAGAATTCTGAGAAGTCAGATGTTAAATAAAATGGAAACGACAGAATATATATATATGTATAAAAAAAAATCCCAGTTTGTAGCATTGATCAATCGAACAGAGCTCTTCAAGTTTTCTATCTCATTCAAATAAGACGACATCACATCAGACTGATATCTTTCCAGTGTGCTCTGACCACTGAGTGAGACCATCACTCAATGTTACACATTACACATAATAGAAAAGAATAAAAATAACATTTCGGACACAGATTCTGTCCTCTTGGACATATATAAAACATTTGGATTAAAAAACAGATATTAAACGTAACTCACTGAATGTTTTGGTGCAAGAAGTAATTCATTTGTTCATCGATCACGTATCACTTGTAATATTTCAGTGCTGTGTTTGTTCCGATTAAGTCTCCTTGGACAGTATAACCTGTGTAAAACTGATTTTTACATAAACATTTCACTCACGTACCCATTCTCTCAGTCACTCCTCAGTCATGCATCCACACATCCATCATCTGTACGATCCAAATGCCTATTATTAGTTTACCGTAAAGCAAGCGAAGACAGAGACAGAGAAGCTAACCACAAGGCACCTACTGTAAAGCAGCTAAAAGTAGATCTAGCAGCAACAAGGCTTTGGTTCAGAGAAGTACTATTAAAAGTAGAGTAGAAAAAACATAGTTTCTACTCAGTGACAGATGGACAGATGGATGGCCGAGAAGATGCAGAAGAGGACGCACGAGAGGGGATGATCAGACGGGTGGAGGCGGCTCTCACAGAGGTAGCAAAACTTCCACAGCGGCATCACTTCACCACAGAATGAGAGGAAGACAGGAAGAGAGAGAGACAGACAGCTAGAGAGAAAGACAGACAGGATAAATGATGAAGCAGGAGAGAATCTCATTAGAATAAAATAAAGTAAACTAAAATAACAAATAAATGAACGAATGTCTGATACCCAAATTTCTTTTGGGTGCATAAAGTTTCTATCAGAGGAGTTCATATCTCTAGAAATAGTTTGACATTTAGGGGAAATTTACATTGTTTTGCAAGTCACAAGTAAGACTCAAGTCTTTGCGCTCAAGTCCCAACTAAAAACTGACAAGTCCCAAGTCCTAAACTTTGAGTTTTGAGTCCTAAACAAGTCATAATGCGCTCTTCACCAAATGTAACTCCATTTACGTCTCCATCTGTAGATTTCGATCCGCGTGTTTTGCATACTGCCTTTCATTTTCTGTTGACCACAGACGCATAGTTTTTGTACGCGACACAAATTATCTTTGGTATCATTTTCTCTCCAACTGGCGCTCAGTAACTTAACGTTAGTTCTTCATGGTTCTCTGCTGCAACTTGATTGGATGTTGTCGGATTGGTTCAAATAATATGGATTTTGTGTATCAAGTATTTTCAAGTCAAAAGGGTCAAGTCCAAGTTAAGTCACGAGTCACTGGTGTTAAAGTCCATGTCGAGGTTGCAAGTCTTTTGGATTTCGTCAAGTCTAAAGTCATCAAATTTGTGACACTTCTGATGTCAAATGATCAAATCTCATAAAAACTGTGCATGTATTTAAGGCATCAAGTAGTTTGGGGCACTTGATAGAATCCTTTTGTTGTGTTACGATTATCTCAATAAGGACACGTTTCTATGTTCATTTTTAAGGTGCTTTGAGGAAAGTGAATGCAAGTAAGGTAAAATACAGTAGTATGCAATTAAAAATCAAAGCTCTAGAAAGCTTGACAACTGACATGCACCCCGTGTTTTAAACATCACATTTAGAGAGCTGCATTTTTCTGCCATCGTATTTTTTTAATTTCCTTATTTTTTGATTTCCACTTAATTTCATATTTTTTCAGCTGGCTACTTTCATTTTAAGTGTTTACATATAACCTGTGGATCACAAACTTTATCTAGTTGTCATATTGTCTTTCTGTTTCTTTGGTAAAAGGTCTCTGAGAATAATAATAATGTGGTATTTACAAGGTGACATTAAGGCATTGAGAAACAGCTGGGAAGCCGTCATAGAGCCATTTCTACTATTTCTAAGCCATAAAAACTTTGTTTATAGCATTATAGATACATATAAGAAGAAGAAGGTCTACAGTTAAAGTGCTTTAAAAGACAATAAGACAGAACCTGCAGAGATGAATGCAACACACACTAACACAGCTGCTAGCAGCACACGGACACACACATATCTGTTCCACCAGTTACTCTCTAGACTACCTACATGAGAAAGCTTAAGTGTTGGATGAGCAGCTAAAGTCGGTCTTTCTTTCTTTAAGACATAATAATAAAACAGAAAAAAAGACCGCCTCAGATCCACGTCTCCAACACTCTACTGCTCTACTACACCCCTCCTTACAGTGCTGTAGAGAGTCCTAGGGAGTATTTCGGGATAATAGGTTTGCACACAGGCAACACCAGTTAGTCCTAAAAAGAGGCAGAACAGACAGACAGAGAGAGAGATGGTAGGAATGAAGAAAAGAAAATGTTTGGTCAGAGAAAGCTCCAGCTGGCTAAAGCACTGTTACTGTCTTCATCATCAGCAGCAGCAGCAGCACGATCACGACACATCATTTAAAAAGTCCTTTAAAGTACACTTCGGCTGCCAGCTCTCAAAGGCAGGCAGACATAAAGGGCCAGTGCACATCTTTTCAGAGATTTAAGAGTTTGTTGTGACATCGGTACGCTGAGCCCTTTGCACGCCGTGGCGGCGAGCGAGGCCCTGTGGATGGAGTCTTTTCCAGAGCCGTCCCATAGTGCTTTGTGCCACACTTGGCTGCTAACTTGTTGTGAAGGTCACTTTCACTGTGATCCCTTATAGATGGATTATCTGCTATTAGTAGTTTGACTCCAGTGACATAAATAAATGAGTTACCTTCGGGTAACTTTACTTTCCAGTGACCTGGTCAGCTCCTGGACCGACTTATTAAATTACTCCATCGTACAGCTTCTAATGTATCTGATATCAGAATGTAAGAATAGAAATAAATTAGACTGAGGTCTCTGGCCCCGCCCCGCTGTAGGCGTATCCCTGCTTCGAGTGGCGGTAGCCGTCGGCGAATCGGAGGAGGGGGGTGAAGGTGCGGTAGTCTGGCGTTCTTTGCCAGCGCGTGAACATGGTTTTCTTGCTAAAGGGTTCAGACCTTCGAGGGGCGTTCCTTTGGTTGCCCGAGCCTCGCCGGTGGCGGACAGCCTTCGACGGGGCGTGGAGAGACTCCAGGGGGGTGAACTCGGACAGCTGGCCCTTGTAGAGTTTGTCAGCGTTCTGTGTGAGTGTAAACAGAGAAGACCACATGTTTAGTGTACTGTAGAGGGATCTCAGAGAGCCGTTGGAGGAGATACATGGAGGAGACATTGTTATCTCAGCTGGCCAGAAATCAAACTTTGGATACATACAGGTGTGTACAAGTCTTTTAGTTTTTCATAGTTTGGACTTGGCCTCAGTTCCAATGAATGGACATCTTAGTGCTACAGTATAGAATGATGTCTTAGGCAATATAATATGTTTCCAACTTCCAAGAGCCTTCTCCAAATTAAAGGGTAACTTCGTTATTTTTCAACCTGGACCCTGTTATCCCATGTTTTTGTGTCTGATAGCGCTGTAATCAGCAGCCGCAAAACGAGCTGCGAGGGCAAGTGAGCAGCACGATGTAATGTTACATTCACTAATAGTGCTTGTTTTTACCAAATCAATATTTTAAATATTCAGCCATGACATTGGAAATCTTTTAGATAACACTAAGCTACGCTTTCTGTGCGCCAACACAATAAACTCTGCCCGGCTGGCACTCGTGTTTCCACCATGGATGTATTCCACTATTCCACCGTTGTCTTCCGGTAACACGTCACCTCGCATAACGAGTATTCTCCTTGAGCGAGACTCTTTCCATAATGTCAGACTCTTATAATAACAATCAGAGCCTGTTATGGCAAAAACAAGCACTTTTAGTGGACGTAAATGATTGTGCCAGCTTGCCCCAATAGCACCATATTGCAGCCTGTGAGCAGCTGCCGTTTACAGCGCTCTCCCTCAATACTGGACCAACTTCAGAAAATTATTGTCCCCGTTAGTCAGTTAGACACAAACATATGGGAAAATATTGAAAAAAACTAAGTTACGAAGTTACAAAATAAACGATTTTCCCAGTTTGGTGTGGAAGAACTTGACTTGATGTTAATGAAGTACAGAAGCATCTGCATCAGTACCCAGTTTCTTTCAGGGGTAACAGGGCTGACTCTTCTTATGCTACAGCACATATTTAGGAGTATATATTAAAGCACGAGCTTCATCTAAAGGGACAAATGCCAAACGAGCTACTGCAAAAAAACAAGATGCTTTCCTCTGTCAGTAACCTGAGCCTGGACACAATTCAATTATTTACGTAATTTAGTTACTAGTAATGCAAAGGCAATGCAAAAAGTATTGCATTGCCTTTAATCTAATTGGCCAGCTGTGATGAGAATATCCCGTCCATCCTGTTCAAACACAAGCGATGCAACCCAAGCAAATGAAGTACATATACATGAATATGTAAATAAACACTGTAACGCCATACAACACCATAAAAAGAAGCAAACCATGCAAATGGGAACATAACAGACTAATAAACATGCATGAATGTTCAGTCCCACTCTGGCTCTGCAGCGAGGCTGAAATACGTCGCTAGAGGGCGCCAGAGCTCCACGTGAAGAATCACCCAAATACCCAAATACCCAAATACCGTACCTGGAGGATTTTTGGCACTTTTAAAACCCTCACAAAGACACTCACACACTCGACCCACGTGTTAGTCAGGTACAACTTACCACACACCACGGCAAAGTAAACCCCATCACTGCAGGCAGGTTGTTAACATCACCCACCGTTACCCAGTCCAACCATTATACACACACACACACACACTGTGTGCTTTACCGTGCTGAAGCCCTCTAGGCTTCTGTGACAGCTATTCCATCTAGTAAGGAGTCAGAGCTCTGGTAGGTCAGGACTCGCTCAGACCCTCTATTATCTTTCACACGCTGTGGACACATACATTCAAAGACAAACACATTAAGCGTCTAACACAGACACGTTAAAACACAAGTGAAAAAGGCCACACATCACACTTCACATTTACACTACAGGGTGAATCCAGATGTTGATGCACTGACATGCAATCAGACTGCATGCAAAACAGTGGCAGGGAGAAAGTAACAGGATAGAAAACAAAAAGGAAAATAAGAGAGAAAAGAGGGATACTACACAAGTTAGAGACAGGAGGAAAGGCAGAGGGTCACCTCTAGGAGGGCTGGGTTAGAAACTCATTCTGCTGGAAGTCTGAGACAGCATAAAGATGGTGGAGGGCTCAGAGGCAAGGCATCGACGCTTATTCTGCTACAGAGGAGAACCAGAGGGAGGAGGTGGAGGAGGAGGAAGCAGGAGGTCAGAGGGAGGAGTAGACAGGGAGAGGGAAGAGTTAAAGCTTTGAGGATCTTTTCAAAATGCCACATGATCAAATTATGCAGAAGTTCACATTTATGAGAACATGAAGCATCCGTCTCAGAGGATCAGACATGTGTCGACAGGTTTCAGGAGGCTGGTTGTTAATGGAGCTCCACACAACCACAGTTAGAAGGAAGGTTAAAGGGAAAGAGCAGGTTAGGACATGTAGGAAGAAATACAGAAGGTTGTTCAGGTCAAAGGTCACTGCAAACAGCTTGAAAACAAGCACATTTAACATCTACTACAACCCAGAAAGGTTGATGTCACTAGAGACTTTTTTTGAGACTTAAACAATTGAGTCTCTTTTGTGGTTTAGAAATAAAGCAGCACCGCACACAGCCGGAGGGGCTTACTGACTTACATCCAACAGAGTCGGGACGTAGCCAAAGCCAGCATACATCTGCTGACCCACAGTTCATAAACAGTATTATATGTTTATATCTAGAAAGCTTTTAACAGATATATATATATATATATTACTCAAAAATATTAAGTAAAAGTAGTTTGGAGGTAAGTTGATTTATGAAACACAACAAGCAGAGGGCGCTGATCTACCTGAGCTTGAAGGTTTGATTAGTAATTATTCCAAAAATAACTTTGATACATTTTTATTTAGGTTTATACAGAGAGCTTTTATATAATCATGGATGCAATTCTAAGTACTTTCTCAGTTGGTTGGCGGTAAATATACTAATCGGTATGTAAGTGTAGTCACCCACCTGTATGCGTTCAGTAGTGGTGGGCCACAGCGCCCTACAGATGACCTTCTTCACCACATCTGGCAGCAGACTGGCTGCTATTAAAAGGATGATGCTGAGCCAGGCCGGACCGCTGGACAACATCTGCATGAACACATAGTACATCCTCTGGTAGTTGAGGAAGGGCCTGGAGGAGAGGAGAGGAGAGGAGAGGAGAGGAGAGGAGAGGAGACGAGAGGAGGCAGCAAAATTTAATAAATATTTCTTTCATTAGATTTTTAGGATTCCGGTTCAACAGAACTTTTTTTCCAAAGCTTACCAGATGATTCCTCCCCACAGCAGAGAGAAGACCACAAAGAAAATCAGTGAGCCCCAGATGACAAAATGGTTGATCCAGGTCCAGTAATGAGTATCTAGAGCCAACTACAAGAGAGAGAGGTGAGAGATGAGAGGGGGAACCTTCGACCTGTCAAACGTCATAGCTCACTTTAATGATGCCAGTGAGGCTTAATCCGGCCTCGCTCGGCTGCTCCCGTGAGTGCAGACACTGTGCAGACTGAATGTGTGTGTGTGGTTACCTTGAATGTAACAGTGAAGACGAGCACAGTGAAGACCAGCGTCCCAAATGTCCAGTTTCCAAACATCTGCAGAGGCAAAATACAGATGCTGTTAGTGAAAAGATAAATGTAAAGTTGAAAAGTAAATGCACTCTAACTGCACCAGGCCTGGTGTTAATATGGTACACAGAGATGTATTCAGTAAGGAATCAATCAATCAGACAGATGGCAGGGTGCTCAGACTGCAGCATTCAGGTGAAGAATAGATTGTCAGATGCCTGATGGGTGGGTAAGAGGTGAGATGATGAGGCGACTTAAATATCACCAGAAGAAGTGATGTGCATGTCAACCTGATATGACCTGACAACATTTTAAATGGGCTACGTGCACCATTTATAAGTAAATTTGAAACATAAAGACTGCCAACTGTCATTACGGTACATTTGGAAGGACATTTTTTGTGTTTCTTTACAGCACAAAAGTGACGACATTATTGCAACTTGTAGTAAAAACTTTGTTAATTTCTGGGAATGGCAGACAGTGGAAGAGCAATATACAAATCAATTTAGGCTGAATAGAAAATTATTTAAAAGGCTCTCTGCTCTTTATGGGGGTTTATGGGAAATGTGGTATTAATTATTAATAACATAGCTCACAATACTACTGACATAAGACAGATCTTATTGCTCGCAGTCCTCTTTACAGTAAGTATACCAAGGTGTTTTCCCATAATAACCCTGAGAGAATGACGGTAAGATCACGACGGCCATCGGATCAAAGGCTAGTCCTAAATGTTATAACACTACTTTGACCCTGGCTTAACTAAAGAAGCATTATAATAAATGGCATTTTCATTTTTGCTGTTGTTTCCTTAAATGTGCTTCATCCATGAGAAAGAATTAGAGATGTTATATATGAATAAATTTAGTAAAAAAAAAGGACATAAAGACAAGCATGAAAAGATAGAATTAAGCCTTTCCAAGTCCACCTAAATATGTAATGGTGACGCGATAGTGACAAATGAAATGATGACAGTAATGAGTTATAACAGACATACTTTTCAACCTCAGACTGTGGTCAAATTATTAGATATCCATGTGTCAATGACAAAGAACTAAAAATGTCTGCTGTTATTAAAGTAGAATGTAATGTTGAAAATGTTGTTTTTGAAAGGCTAAATGCCAACAAATATGGATTGAAACTGAATTTTTTTTCGATTTTGCTACTAAGTAGCAAAAACAATATATCTTTTTAAATAGTTTTATATCCAGATTTTTGTATAAATTATCCAATAAGTGCGTTATTGTGATTTTAGTTATACATGAGGAAATCTAATTTTGACAACCTCAGAGCAGACAAATCCTGGCGCACCACCTGTGATGGGTTGGGGACCACTGTTTTACAACAATTATTTCATCGTTCTGGTGTTTTGCTATGAAGTTGTTCAATTCCCTTTTAATTTTCTGTAAGATTCAGAGCATCACTACCAACTTCTTCGCTTCCCGTTCGGTCCTGATGGCGCTCCACCTCTGTTATTTCTTTACAAACAAGCCTATAAATAGTCCTGATGGCTCAGACTGTAACCGCACATGTGACAATACTCTTCTGATCTAAAAGGAGCTCCATCAACTGATGGAGAATTAGATTAGAAAGATGGCTAAATGTCTCAAATGTCCTGTAATGGGAGTAGGAGTGCCACTCTTTATATTCATTTATCCCCTGCTTTCAACTGAAGCTGTAACACACACACACACAGTGCACACATTAACACCCGGACACATGAGCGTGGGTCACTACACAGAAGCCTACAGTTGATGTTTCTACAGCGAGCACTAAGGGCTGGACATGAGGTGAGCGGTGGATGGATGATGGGTGGTTTGGTATCAGGTTGTGTGACGGGACCGAACAGGAAACTAGAGGGAGAGATGCCAGAGAGACAGGGACAGGCTTACCATCTGTGTGTTGGTTGTCATTAGCTGGGAGGAGGAAAGAGAAGCAAAAAAGAAACAGCAACACAAAGGTAAGAGGAGAGGAAGAAGAAGAGGAGAAGGCCAGAAGAAGAACAAAATCATAAGAAAATAAACAACAGTTTTGTGGCTGGAGAAGAATAAAAAGTCAATGCATAAAAAAAGTGAAATCAAGCAACTCAGAGCAGGTTACTGGGAGAGTAACGCTGCTGGAAAATGAAAGGAAACAAATAGAGAAACACAGAGGAAGATGGAAACCCGCCATGCTGTCGCGTCTTGGATGTGAATGGAGAACGTCTATCAGCTTTTAGAGTACATACGAACAAGTTTTACTGATCTTTAACTGAAGTTATTTTTTCTCACTGTTCATTTTAATTAACTAGCCTACAGGGAAGACCACTTTCAGTTTTGAGTTATAATTAAAATAAGAAGCCAAAAATGAATCTCTCAGATGCTTCTCAGATCCACTATCAAAGCAACTCTTTCAAAATAAAGGCTGCAGTTAAAACACATTGAACCTGGGTGATAAAAAAGGTGAGAATAAACAAACCACAAAGAAAAGTATCCTTGGTTTATGTGCGTTAATAAACTTAAAACATCCTAAAAATATGGAGGACGGAACCTGTCAAAATCGAATTAATAAATAAATGACTCCATAAATAAATAAATAAGTAAATAAGCCATCGAACGTACCAAAAATAATATAAAAAATACATGTAGGCAATAATTAATTGATAAAACGTGACATGAATTTATATTTCTGCTTTAATTTGCTTCTTTATTTATTTATCTTTGAATTAATTTGCCTATCTATCTACGCTTCCATTTTATTTTCCTTATTTGTTTTTAAATTAACTTTTTAAAATGTATTTATTTAATTTTGTATTTATTTCAAATTGATTTTTAAATTGATTTATTCATTATTAAATTGTATGTATTCATTTATGTATGTATTTATTTCTGCATGATTTTCCCTTTGCTTTTCCCCCATAAGTATATCCTCAAAATTGTTTATTTCTGTATTCTCTTTTTTAACATTTCTTTATGCATTTCTGCCTCATTATGCAAATTAAAATAGAAGAGTAGATAGATAGGGTAATTAATATAAAGGTAAATAAATAACAAAGCAAATTAAAACAGAAATATCAATTTATGTCACATTTTATCAATTAATTAATGCCTACATTTATGTTTAATATTATTTTTGGTACATTAAATGGCATATATATTTATATATCGAGTCATTTATTTATTTATTTATTATTATTATCTAATTAGGTTCCATGCTCAATACAAAAAGACTGAAATGAGAAGCAGCAAATTATAGGTGTGTTATGTAGAAAACTGCATCACGACAGGCATGAGCCTGCAGAGAACGTGCAAATTGACAAATTATAATAATAGGACAATAATATAGGAAAACACAATGTGTCCTATTGAAGTATGCAGCCTACAGTCTAATATAAATTTAAACCACCAACATTCATGGGTTTCTCTTACAAACTGTAAAAAATTTGAAAACTGATGTCATTAAGCAGCTTGTAGATGTTACCATGAATCTTGTCCAAGGCTGAATTAAAGCAGCTGTCTCTGACACGTGGACGTTACCTGTCCGTTGCTGGTGAAAGTGGTGTTGTCAAACAGGAAGTAAGCACCGAAGAACATCACGAAGGCGTCATACACGCCCAGGATGGTCCAATATATGAAGATGCGCCACTGCAGCAAAGAGTTCTTAGCAATATCTCTGTGAGGACAAACAAACAGTATGAATGACTCATGTTGACCACATCTCATGTTGATCAATAGTGCATTAGCTGCGTTTGGGAGGACATTAACCAGAAATGACTGGAATGAGATATTTCCAATTTGATTCAGCATCCAAATGCAATAATTCATGAATGCATCACTATTTGAGCTCTGACTAAACTGAACCCAATCAAACCAAGTTAAAGTGGAGCTTTCTGCCCTCGGAGGCCTGATGTGAATGCACTGAGCCTCCTTTGCATGGATATAAAATCAATAGAAAATGTTTATGCCTGCAGTCTATTAGTCAAATTGAGTCAGTGTACTCTTTTGCTTTTGAAAATACTCAATCTTCTGCTATTACTTTGTATATAAACAATCCAATGGAGGGTATTGTGACTGAGAACGTCTGAAACGCATTCATGTGTTTCTTTTGCTTATGAGGCTGTGATTTGTTGGGGGACGTCTATGGGAAGTCTGCAGAATAAGAAAAGAGCAGCAGATATCACATATAATACATTACTAGATATGGACACTGACCTATAGAGAGACGGGTCCTTCTTCAGGATGTCCATGTTAATGTGCTGCTCTATGAGACTGTAGAGCAGGATGGGCAGCGAGGTGAAGCTGATGTTGTACAGAGTCAAGTAGGCTGTATCATACAGCGGCTGGGGAGACGAGCAGCGGAGAGCATTTGAGCATTATTTTAATCCTTATGGTTATCTATTTTGTGTAGTTGTGTGTGTACCTACTTGTTGTGAGAAGCCACAGAAGAACTGGTAGAGGAACTGGGGGAAGATGAAACAGACATTCTGGGAGAGGAAAGAAAAAAAATTAGAAGAAAAGCAGGCAGCAGGTCAGGAGTTGTACAACTGATTAAAAGTGTTTTTTATTTATTATTTTGCATATTCCTGCTGAAGCTTATGGACATTAAAAAACATACAGTTAAAAAGATTACAGGAATGATGGAATTATTTTGTCAAAAAACACAAAAAGAAAATGATAAATTTAGCTATTCTTACTAATTTTACTGTAATTATTGGATTTTTAATAATGCCTTTTGTAAGCATGACAAGTCAAACATATGCATGGACAAAAAGTCTTATAAATGTGTTTAAAAAATAATTTAAAAATACCACCTTATCCAAAAAAATACCACAACTGGAAACTACATAGAGTATATAAACTGCTAGTCATGAAATGAGCAGACAGACTACCTTGTAGAAGAAGTATTGCACTAGTTCAGAGATGCGTATGTAGTAATAGTGTCCGTGGACGAGCAGAATCTTCTTGAGGTGTTTGAACTTTGGGATGGCGTAGTCGCTGTTCCTCACTGCCTGGCGACCCTCCTTACCCATGATGCCTGGAGCGGCAGATACAGGATACATTTCACACATGTATTCTGGCAGTGAGTGAGGTTAAAGTGCTGACTTTTAGGTGCATGTTAACTTTGAAGGGGATGTAGCATGGTAGTTTCGTAGAGTACTAACCGATGCCAACGTGGGCCTCTAGGATCATGCTGACATCGTTGGCTCCGTCTCCGACGGCCAGCGTGATCGGGTGCTCCTCGGAGGCTTTGATCAGCTTCACAATCTAGAAATACGAGAAAAGTGATGTAAAAAAATACAGAAATAAATAAGTTTGGGGAAATAAATGGGGGGGGGAATCATGCATAAATAAATAAATATAATTAAATTATGAATAAATAATTTAATAGTAAATTCAAAATACATTTCAATGTTCATAAAAAATAAATAAATAAAAGGGAAAATTAAATAGATCACATTTTATCAATTAATAAATGCCTACATTTATTCTTAATATTATTTTTTGCACATGTAATGGCATTTTTATTTATGTCTTTATGATTTTGGCAGGTTCCGTCCTCCATATATATTTCGGACTCCTGTGCGTCTAAAAAGAATACAGGTGCCGTCTTTGTACCTGTGCTTTCTGGAGCGGCGCCATTCGACAGCAGAGCACGGCGCTACAGTTGCGGCAGATTTCTAGGAAGATCTCTTTGTAGTTCCCTGAGTTGGAGTCCTCCTGGGCGGGCCTCATCACCGCGGAGAGGGTGGCCCCGTCGATGATCAGACCGTAGTCCGTACAGTCACCTGATAAACTGGACAAACGGAAGACCTGTCAAACAAACATTCAGCTAAAACAATACACTTTCTTCTGTTGCTGTCTAACTGCAGCAGAGATACACACCCAGAGAAGGTGTCCCTGGTCATGCCTCCATGCTGCCTCAGGACGGTCCTGCTCAGGTCAAACAGGACGTCGTGAAGGCTCTGCTCCTCAGTGCGTTTGGTGGTCAGCTCCAGGATCTGGGTGTTGCGGTGAAACAGCTTGCTGGCATAGCAGGTCGCAGCCGCCGTCTCCATCTTATCACCGGTCAGCACCCACACCTTCATGCCTGCCTTGTGGAGAGACTCGATCGTGTCTGCCGCTTTTTCCTGGAGCCTGAAGGAAAGTAGGAAAACACAGACAAAGAATCAAGTATTCATTACGGGAAAGAGAAAAAGGACAGCAACCACAGAGCCATACAGTACAATACTTGGATCATTTTCATTCTGCCTCTTTCTGCACAGGATGAGCTGACACGCAGTGCCCTCTGGGTTAACAATCCCTCTTAAGCCTGCACTGTAATTGCTTTAGTAGCGAGTGTGCGATCGGAGCGTTGAACTGCCTCTTGTCCTCACTCAGTTCCGCTCACTCAGAAGTGGGGCAGCGCTTGTCATGGCGGCAGCACGCACAGAATAAAGAGTTTTGAAGTGCAGACATTTAGATCTAAAAAGTGCAAGCGTGGTGGTTATAATAGACCAAAAGGACTGGATTTTTATAAGAGATGCTCCACCTGTCCTCCACAGCAGTGGCTCCCAGCAGTATCAGGTCTTTCTCGATGATGTCGTAGGCCTCGGCCAGCTTTTTGTCTCGGTCCTGTAGGGCCAACCTGGCGCCGTTCAGCAGGTGGCAAACCTCCTGGTACTGCTCGGGAGTCAGAGGCCGGTAGGCCACACAGAGTGTCCGCAGACCCTCCTGGAAAGGGGGAGACATTCAAACTGGGTTAGACTGGTATATCAATAGAGAAATGAACTTTTTCCAAAGAGCTTCTTCTCACATGTTCCATCTGAAACATGCCGTCTAAAGAAACAAGCAAAACACAGATATGTGCTTGAGTTTGGGCTCTGGATGTGAGTGATAAGTGTGTGTGGGCATCGACCGCTCTTTCTATTTGAACCTCATCAGTACGACGCCCACATAGATCTCACTGTTTGCACTGAAAGCTGTGATTCATCTACAGCTGCAACAACGACAAGCGAGGTCTCGCTGACCTGGTTTCCACTACAGGTTCTCACTATTTGGTTCATCTTTAAAACTTTGACTCTGTTACACAGCCTATGATATATAGTTCTGCATTTTGGGAGTTATTATGTAATGATTTTTTGCAGTTAACGGCTTTATTATGTGCACTTCCCCCCAAACCTGCCTACTTGTACTTTAGTTGGGTGTATAAAGAGAACAACATATAACAATAAAACACATATTGTATGGCTTTTTGTTTGGTGTCCCATGTGAATCAACTGAAATGTCTAACAGCTGATAAAAACGAGGCCACACTGGACCTTCAATGGATAAATACAGAACAGCTGTTTGATGGAAATGGGCCATGCTCCACTGATCGACTTCCTGTGGTAACCATGGAAACCACTGTGGTCATGTACTATAACTGTGGAAACTACTGAAGTCACACAAACTCTCACAAGGTGAATCATGTGAAGAATGTTCCAATAGAAACATAGTTTGCTATAGTAATGATGTGTGTGTGCTCTCACCACTGCGTTGTGCTCCACCCGAGCTCTGACCTGATCCACCTTGCCTGATACGACCCTGGGGAAGATGGAGGAGTCTGCGCCTTTACAGAACAGATAGAGCTCACCTGCTCATACATACACAGAGAGGCAAAAACAAGTGTGTAAGAGAGAAGCCATACACATAAACACATAACCATGTACATGCATATTAACAGTTTGAGGTGTATTACCAGTGCTGGATCTGACAATGACGCTCATCCTCCGTCTGACTGAGTCGAATGTCAAAACATCCAGCAGCTCAAACCTAAAAAAAAACACACAAACAACATTGAAATTATTCTGTAGTTATATTCAAATTAGGAATGGCCCTACTCCCGATCTGAGACCTTTAATATTGGGTGTCTGTCGATACCGAGTCACATACTTATATTGACCTGTATGTTGATTAAGTGTGTATTTGACACATTGAAATAACAGATGTAGCCTTCTAAATTTGGCACATTTTTCACAAGCCTGTGTATCGGTGAATTTTGCCACTTTAATACAGTCTAATTTTCACTCTCATATGCAGCCAAATGCTCGCAATGACAGTGCTGTCATTAAGGAGAGCAGCATTGCAACACTAGCAGGCTGAGATGATCGTCAGTCTATTAGTTTGTGGCTGAATTGTTATACAAATAGTCAGTGGTCATGTCTATAATTTTAAATCCAGCGGTACATGTCCACCAGGTCTGGTGAGGACACTAGGGGACGCGCTGCTCCACTCAACTAGCCACTCAAACGGTGACATACCCTATCATGGAATGCACCTGATTGGTCCCTGATTTTGTGCTCCCCATTTCAAACAGGAAACAACATGGCGGCCTGCTCGTGAACTTTCTGTTATTCCGTATAAACAATCCACCAAAATCTACTTCTGAAAACATTTTAAGCGAGAATTAGGCCACTGTTCTATGTTGAATCTGGTTTCATTTTAGAACTGGATAACATTTTTGTGAGCCTGATGCGTCGCGCTGGACAGGCTCATTTGCATAAAGGACTGTTTCCCACTTTTTTATTTTGAAAGAGCAACGGCCAATGAGGAAACTCCAACACTCGGCCAACTAATCATGTAACTTCATCACTCACTCAGTGACAGACTTTTGCGTTTGTAGGGCTGACCCTCTGCGGTCCAGCCAAAAAAACGGCAGATTTTGATCGGCTTTATTTTATTTCAGCCGTTACCAATTCATTAAAATCTGCTCTGAACATCTCTAATTAAACGTTTATACAAACCTTTAAATATCCTACTCAGCAGTTACTAGGCTACTCCTACTTGTTGCACATGCAGATCAGATCAACTCTTATCACTGTTCTAAATTCATACACTAGCCATTAAGTTGCTAACAAAACCAAGTACAAAAAATACATAAATAAGAAGTACTATATCATAAATAACTTTAAAAGTAAATGACAAGCTGATGGGAGAATAGTTGTAGAGGCTTAAAGAGATAAACAACGTTGTTTAAAGGGACAAACTCACCTCTCGATCTCATCGTTCCTGTTCAAGATCTCCATGTGACTGTCCTTGAGTCTCAGATAGGTGAAACCGAGCCTGCAGCACAGAGCAAAGCACCATTATTGGAAATGGAGGGGGAAAAAAAAATGTAAATTAAATTTAAAAACTAAATGTGTGTGTGTGTGTGTGTGTGCTCCACCTCTTCATGCCCTCCACCAGCGCCACCTCGTCCGGAGAGGAGGAGATGTAGAAGGAGGTGGACTTGCCCTGGTGGATGCCGTGCTTGATCCCGTCCACCGTCTCCTCCTCCTTCACCTGCACCGTGTGGCAGAGACACAGCGCCCGGAAGAACAGCTCCTCGTGCTCCTGGGGAGTGGTGGACGGCCAACACAGTGTTACCCAGTGTAACACATAAAAACACACACACAAATACAGTTAAACTGAGGCTATGCTCACCCTGGCCCCGGGACCTGGCGATGTGTCGATCATGTCCATACCTGTTGCACCAGGCATCACCTAGCAACAACACAAATTAAGTACATTTATATATGATGATTTAACTTAAACAGAGGACTTGTGGAGGTCTGAAATATAGTACAGTCACAACTACAACACTAGAGTGATCGGAGTTAGAACATACAAATGGAAACAGAGCTAAAATGTGCAGTGTATGCTAGGTATGCAAAAAGAAAACAGTGAATCAAAGAGCACGAATGGGAATAATTGATAGTAGATGATACGTTTTCATTGAGGCAAAATTAGCCCCTACAACATATTCCATCGGGACCACCGAAATCATGTGTACTATGGGACTATTATGAGAAAAAATTATATTATTAAACTGTCCAAAAGAACAAGAAAACAGCAAACTAGTGTGATGTGCTGTGAAGTGAGGGAGTGGCTATTATTTTATTAATTTGGTGCATGAGATTGGCTGAAAGTTCATTCTATAGTAGCTTTTTCTGTCTTCATACAGAAATTTGCTGAAGACTGTGAGATGCGGTTGAAAGCTCCAGAAAAAGCTAGAATAGAATAAACTAGAATTACCGCCTTGCGGTTGTCTGCCTCCGCCAACAAGTCAAGATGCAGTTTACATCCATGTCTGTCCAAAATCTCATCATTTTATCCGGTTAGACATCTGTGTAAAAGTGTAATAAATAACATATGAATTCTTGAGTTATGGCCAAAAAACTTGTTTTGTGAAGTCACAGTGACCTTGACCTCTAACCTCCAAAATCTAATCAGTTGATCGTTGAGTTCAAGTGGATGTTTGTGCCAAATTTGAAGAAATTAGCCTCCAGGCGTTCCTGAGATATCGCGTTCACGAGAATGGACCGGAAGGACGGATGGACAACCCAGAAAACATAATGCCTCCGACCACTGCTGTCGCGGAGCATTAAAAATCAGTGTATGCTGGTGGAAACAGTCGTACGTAAATAAATAATCACAAACATCCATCCATCAGGTTGTTACCTGTCCGTTACAGATAGCTTGAGGTACGTAAACGTGTCCGTCCACACAGCACTCGATGAACTCCATGTTGTTCTCTGTCAGAGTCCCCGTCTTGTCTGTAAACACGTACTCCACCTGGAAAGAGAGCAGGAGAAGAGTTACCCTCTCTGTACAGTACAGTAACGTTTGCTTTAACCTGTTGGAAGTGTTCTTCGCTACCTGTCCCAGCTCCTCGTTCAGGTCCGACGTGTTGACCACGGCTCTCTCCCCCAGCTCCTCGTCAAACATCTCGTCGTCCCACATGATGAAGTAGGAGCCCAGGAACTTCTGCATCTCCACGGTGACGTACATGGAGACGGGGATGATGTAGTTGAAAAGAACCATGAAGGCTAAGAAGTCTGTGAATGCCCTGATCACCTGAGGAAGAGGAGGAGGAGGAGGAGGATGAGAAGGTAAAGAAGGGATGACGATTTTGTTTTTCCAGATTGAGGGATTAACAGACTCACGATGTGTCTCTCTCTCTCTGCTTCTGTCCTGTCGTTGTAATAGGGCTCGTCTCTGTTGGTGTCGGCCTGCCACACGTACTTCAGCACCGTGTTGATGAGGGCCTTGCCGATGAGGATGCACAGGTAGACCACCAGGTAGGCATTCATTGACCTGCAGGGGGAGACAGTGAAAAGCGTTTTATATGTGGATATTTGGCCACATTAACACAAAAAATGCAACAGAAACTAGGCACATACAAGTGCATGGATTCAGAAAGACACAGGTAAAAGGCAGTTTGGATCGCAACACGTGTCAGAGTAGATACTTGTTAAAAGGGAACAGCTGATACAAGGCATTTACTTCGTCTGAGCCAAGTCCATTTTGGCAAAAGGAAGACAAAATGCAATGCCAATGAGTTAATCAGGCCCACGTTGTTACCAAGTGTAAATGTAATCCACCTACAGGCAGCCATATCTACAAGCCATCTGGATACAAGACGCATGTCAACGCCAGATGGAAAGAAAGCGATACAGTCAGAGCAGTGGGCCAGAGAGACACAAGGACTCAGGAATAGATGGATGGAGGGATGGGTAAGAAATATGAATCATTATGTAAGCCAGCGTTAACAGTTTATAATATGTATATGAATAGAAAGAGAGAGAGAGCGAGCGTACTTTTCCACTGCAGAGCGTTTCTGAGTCTTGGTCTGGTAGTTGAGAGCCATCTTGGTTTCCATGCCGGTGTAGATGGCGACCGCTGGAAGGGAGGCAGAGGTGAATGTTGCGCATTAAAGTGACAAAACATCTAAACTCAAGGTCCTTTTAACTAGCTTTTTTCCAGAGCTTTCAATCGCATCTTGCAGTCCTCGTCAGTTTGCACACACTACCACGCTGAGGAAGACAGTGAGAAGCAGCTCTGGAAAAAGCCAGTGGGTGGACTTTGTTTGACATCTTTCTTTTTCTAGCCTATTAGTGTATTTCAGGTGATGTTACCGTAGATGTGTGCAGTGTTCTTGAGCGTGGCTCCTCGCAGCAGCAGGTTCTCTGATCCTAGCGGCCTGCAAACAGACAACAGCTCAGTTTCATCACTCTTAATGTGAAAGTATAATTGCTGTATGCTTTTTCTCCTTGTACACATATGCCACCTAATAACAAAGTCCTTATTTTAAAATTAAATTCCTGCTCTGGGACAAAGTAAAAAGAAATTCAAACTCATTTAGAAACACATTTGAACTGATTTACTGATCTTTACTGGGGGAAATGATCCTATTCCTACCTGGCCACTGGCTCATTGTCCATGTAGATGTTGACACGGCCTACAAACCTGTAGAGGAAAAACGTAACAGAAAAAAAATATAAGTTTCAGACATTTATTGTAAAGACAGTGTTTTTCAAGTGTGTGCGTGTGTCTGTTGTACTGACTTGTACAGGTCCGGCTGTGGTTGTTCACACTCTATAGTAGCGTGGATGGAGTCCACCTCCTTCTCTGTGTTGTAAGCTTTGGTGTCCTGAATTGCAAAGTATGTCTAGAGAGGAGAGAGTGGATAAGTGAATAAAAGGAGACCTTTACAATGAAAACTGGCAGCCTTAACTTGAATGAAGTGAATAAAAGATTCAGGGGCCAGTTGCATAAACTTACTTTAAGACTAGTTTTGGTCTTAGATTATCAGGTTAGACTAGGTATATGTAAATGTGAGTGTCTATAGCAAGTCTGACTTAAAGTTATATTGAAGACAAAGACTAGGTCTATTTTTATGCAACTGGCCCCAGGGTGGATAAAGTGAACTAACCGGCGTCGTGGTATAATAACACACACACACACTGTACACACCTTGTGGCTGCTCTCTCCATCCAGACTGGCTGTAGTAACATAGCAGGTCCCGTCATCTCGAGACGTGGACAGGAGGATGAGGTCGCAGGGGAAAGTCTCGTTTTCTTTCATCAAGACGACATCTCCAACCTGAGACACAGACAGAGAAGAGGCATCTTATTTTTCATTTAAAAACACACAGATGTAGTGTCCTCAAGGATGTCACTCATATCGTTAGTATTGCCAACGCACTCTCTACTAATGCAGTTTGCCTAACAAGCTAACCTTCTGCTTCACCACCTGTAAACCTCTCAAGCTCAGCCGACAGTCGCAAACATTTGTTCTCTCACGGGACATTTGATCCTGAAACCGATCCTCTGCATCTGTTATTTTAGCTTCAATTTCACTCTCTGGATACATTACATAACATACACTAATATAACAGACATTAAAAAAAGCTGAATTGCTCTCAAATGTAGGCCAAAAACACACACACACAGCTTAGTATCAGGAAAATCCCTCGAGTTGAGCCAATAAAACAGATGCACTAAAGTCCTGTTCACGTTATATGGGGTGAGATTGATTTATCTTGTGACACACACACGTACCCTGAGCTTGCGACTTTGTTTGCGGACTACTTTCCCGTGCTGCACCACGTGGACAGGACACTGGTTGACAGAGTTGTCTGCTTTGTGTCTCAACCAGTCCTCATAACCCTGAAACAGAGAAACAGAGAGGGTAGGATGTAAAAGGTGTTGCGATGGAGTGTTAATTAAACGGGTCGTGAAAACCTTTGGGTTTTCTCACCTGTTTAATTGCGGTGACCGTGATGACGAAGAAGAGCGGCAGCCCGCTGGTGATGGGACTGGTGGGAGTGTCGATGATCAACTGAAGTGACACACACAGACAGAATTAAATGACAGACACGGATTCAGGGCAGAATAATATATCAACATAACAGACAGCAAAGTAATAACTGACCTCTACAGGGAGGTAATAAGAATAAGGTCCTAATCTCCTCCTACACTCAAACACAAATAATGGCTCTTTTAATTACATTGGGTGAAACTTTATAGCGGCAGTTCTTTTATTTGCTTGTTTTCTTTACGTAAAGCGGATTACATGAAAGCATTATTAGGCTGTCATTCAATCGCATGATTGTCCATGATTAATCGCGATTAATTCCAAATTAATCACACATTTTTTATCTGTTCAAAATGAACCTTAAAGGGAGATTTGTCAAGTATTTAATACTCTTATCAACGTGGGAGTGGGCAAATATGCTGCTTTATGCAAATGCATGTATATATTTATTATTGGAAATCAATTAACAACACAAAACAATGAAAAATATTGTCCAGAAACCCTCACAGGTACTGCATTTAGCATAAAAAGACTTGCCCTAAACTGCATGTGATTATCATAAAGTGGGCAAATCTGTAAAGGGGAGACTCGTGGGTACCCATAGAACCCATTTTCATTCACATATCTTGAGGTCAGAGGTCAAGGGACCCCTTTGAAAATGGCCATGCCAGCTTTTCCTCACCAAAATTGCAGCGTAAGTTTGGAACGTTATTTAACCTCCTTCCCGACAAGCTAGTATGACATGGTTGGTACCAATAGATTCATTAGGTTCTACTAAATAATAGCTTTAAAACTGAGCCCACTAAAATCGATCGATTATTATTATTTCTTCTTCCTACTTGTTTTCTTACCAAACTGTATAACAAGTCACTCAGCTATATACATAAAACCAAACCATTAATTAAAGTAATTTTTAGTGTGATGGTTTATCTTTTAAAACTATTATAGTATGTTACAAAAATGAGTAACATAGGATCTTTTGTGGGGAAAACTATGTTGTTGCAGCACCCACTAATAAGATAAGTAAACAAAATGCATTAATCAGAAAGCATTTGATTACAGCATACTGTAGAAGCATGCTTTTGTAGAAACAAAACCAGAGAAAAGACAGGACAATATATTTGAAAGAGGACCCATTATGCTCATTTTCATTTTCATGTTCATATTTGTATTTTGGGTTTCTACTAGAACATATTTACATGCTTTAATGTTCAAAAAACGCTTTACTTTTCTCATACCAGCTGTGCTGCAGCACCTCTTTTCACCCTCTGTCTGAAACGCTCTGTTTGAGCTCCTGCCCTACTCTTGTTACTTGGTGACATCACCACGTTACAGAAGAAAATGCGGGACTTCAAGCGAGGCGTTTCAGGCAGATCAGGAGCAGTGTTACTGTGGGAGAGAGTAACTCCCTTTGGCGTTTACTTTGGGCTTTGTAACTTTGCAGACCTTTTACATGCACAAAAAACTATATAACACACTAAAGGAGAGAGGAAAAAGCACAAAAACATAATAGGTCCTCTTTAAAATTTGTATAATATATAAGTTAACAGAAAAAGCATTTACCTGAACCAGAAATATGATGAGAAAGTAGAAGTTGGCGACTCTCCTGAACTGCTCAAACATATTCTTCGGGACGAAGTTCCAAAATGTGTACTGGAAGGCATGAAACCGAGTTAAAATCCCAACACACTGTTAGCAGTAGCTCACTATGTCAAATCCAGTGGGAACAACAACTACCAAACAGACTCAGAGTGACACAACACGAAGACAATATGTGGCTTCTTGCCTGCAGGAATCAAATGTCAACAGGGTCGTAATAAAGCAGACGATAAGATGCTTTTTAATTGATGTTTACCATGAGTAAGACTCAGATATAATCCAGTATCACAGAACAAATATAAATCTATTATTAACCACAGCCATTAAAGACAAAAGTGGAAAGAGAGAACAAAAATATCAATTGGCTAAAGTGGCTAAACCGATTTAATTTAATAATTTAAATACTAGGAGAGAGTCTTTAAAGTATAATATCCACTCTTTCCGAAACACTGTATCCTGTTACCAAGAATAACTCACTCACTCACACATCTCACTGTGTTATCTCAGTGTGTGTGTGTGTGTGTGTTTTCGCTGACCTTGGAGGAGACTATTCTGTTGTCGGGGAATCTTTGCTGTATAAAGGCCTCTGTTCCTGGAGGAGGCTCCTTGTGTCCGATGTAAATGGTCCTGCTGTCCACCCAGTTCTCCTCACCAGCACACTGCAGGGGGAGAAACAGACAAGTTTGAGTGTTTCATGTCAGGTTTGCATTTTGGACCAAGCTATATGAAGCTAAATAAAACGTCCGTCATCTGTACAATCAAACCTAATTTGCCATTTATATTGGACTCCTAAATTTAACTGGGTTTTCATGGGAGATAAATAAATGTATGATGATCCTTTACACACACACACACACACACACACACACTCCCTATCAATACACGCCTACACACTAATAATAACAGACTGCTGTGTGACACACTGAAACAGTATCGCAGACGTTTAGTCGGAATGAATGAGTAATTTCTGCTCCATGAATGAGAGCTTTTGTTACCACGGATACACGGACCTGCATGTGACTCGGACTGGAATGCAGAATACACACACACACACACACAATAAGAATAGATCCCAACAGACAGTACTACTAGATATCAGACTGGAGAGGTTACTGGTGTGGTATTCCAATACTGCAGTAAAACCTGGAACATGCAAGTGAGATCTTTGAGCTTAAAGTATTTCAGGCAGGACTCGACTTGTACTGGAAACACACACAGGTACCATCCCCATGCGGTCCATTCATCCATATGAAAACACACGGGCTGCAACTGATGATTATTTTCATTATCGATTAATCTGCCGCTTATTTTCTTCATTAATTGCTTGTTTTTAGAGCTGCAACGATTAATTGATAAGCTGTTTTTAGGACAAAAAATGTCCCAAATCTCTGATTCCAGCTTCTGAAATGTGAATATTTTCTGGTTTCTTTACTCCTCTATGACAGTAAACTGAATATCTTTGAGTTGTGGGCAAAACAAGACATTTGAGGACGTCATCTTGGGCTTTTGGAAACACTGATCGACATTTTTCACCATTTTATAGACCAAACAACTAATCGATTAAACGAGAAAATAACCGACAGATTAAATCAACAATGAAAATAATTGTTACTTGCAGTCCTACTTGTTTTGTGTATAGAAAAAAAATGGTGGAAAATGACCAGTATAATTTCCCGAAGTCCAAGAAAAGATTACATTAACACCAGTAACTCTGACATATCACGGCATTTCATTCACCTAAAATTACATATGTGTTTTTTTTGCGAGTTTTCTGCCATTTCCACTCTGTTTTTTATGTGCAAATTTCAAATGTGCATACAAACAGTGGTTGTGATATTTAAAAATGAGAACGGACATCAACAGATTCAGTCAAACAACAGACTGAACCCCGTCCAGAGGGCTTTCATGTCATAGCAGGCCGTAACCATCTTTAAGCACCTTTGGCCTGCAGTGACCAGAATGACGGGCAGGTCTGGACGAAACAACTCAACTCCAAACACGCCTCTTTTCAGCCATGAAACATTTTCTATACATGTCCCAATATCAGCTGTCAATCACAACATATAAACCTGGCATTATTTGGTTAATTCATCACTATATAGTCCGTCTACAAACACACACACACATTCACACAGGCTAACAAGAGGTGACAGTAATCTGTGGCTGGTGAATGAGATTGGGTGTCAAGAGGCTGAATGGCCCAGTTTCCACACTCTCTCTCTCTCTCTCTGTCTGCCTCACACACACACTCACACAGTAACGGGTTAACTCACTGCTCTAAGATTACCTTGTTTAAGATGGAGAGCTATTTATATCATGTGACCTCCAACTATGAATGGGAGAGCAAAGAAAAATTGACGTATGAATAAAAATGGATATCTTCAAGACACACATGTGATATATCATCCCTACTTCCATGTCGTCATCGCCCTCTTCTTTACCTTTTTTTGAAGGCCAGTGTTGATGCTGATTTGAGACTGAACCAACATCACATCCATCCTATCAGAGAGGGACCTTACTAACTGACTGATATCTGATTTACAGTGATGAAAACCAGCCTGCCAACTCTGTCGCCCACACAGTGTTACTTCTCCTCTCCCACCCGCCTGCTCCGTCTGCTTCACCCAACACGTTTCTTACACACTTCCCGTTAGTCGTCTGCACATGGAACAGAGCCATATATATATATATATATATATATACATACAGGAACACACATGCACAGTGTTACATAAATGTACTGTACATTATGGAGATGTTACTAAATGGTGGTAGCTCATTGGCTTGATAATCAGACTGCCAATTATTGAAAAATAAGCGTCAGTTAGCTGCAGTCCTAATGTTGTTGTGAATGAAGATGTCACTAATTATAATGTAATAATCTCTAAAGTCACTACTGTATTCATAAAACGTGAAGTATGCAGAACAAAAGGCAAATAGAAGACAAACCAAAACTACAAATATTATCATAATCAGTTTCATTAATGGTCTTTTGTCAATAATCAGCTAGTGGTTTGGGATGACAAACAAGTTGACCTTCAGATGTTGTGGCTTTGGTGTTTTTCCGACATGTGTTGGGTGTCTTATATGCTAAATACACAATATATATACTATCGTTCAACATACTTTTGTGTGAATAAACAGTCGTATGTATCTTTTCGGACGAATTGTACTACCACGTCACTTCCTCCACTGCCTCCTTTCCAGTTGGAGACGTGTAACCATGGTAACCCGTGCCAACCTCATGTGACCAAACGACAATTTGTGAGAATAAAAGTCTGAACTTATTTAAAAAACTATATCACGCCCAGCTAAGTGAAATCTTAACTTATTACAGAGCTGTCCGTCAACGTCTGTTTTGAATGTCGTCGTCACTACTGCATTGCATTGTGGGATATTTATGCTGCATACTGTAAAACTGTATCTGAAATATTATGCAATTCACATACTATAAGGTTTCGGACATACAAAAAAATCTCACATACTGTTTTAGCGGACGCTAGCGGATGCAACCTTTCTGGTTTTTGAAATGATTGGTTGACCACGTTGTTATTAGTTTTGTACCTTCATGATAACTTTATTGTCATTCATACTATTCACAGGGCAAGTGCACAGCAGAACTAAATTGTGCTGCATCTGGCTCACGAGTGTAATAAAAAAAAAGTGCTAAGAAGAGTAAAAGTAATACACATTGCACTTGTCATGTTAGCCATTTGCCTGGTGAAGACCTGGTAGGATCAAAACTTCCAATAGTTTGTTAGTTTCTGAGCTATAAACTGATGTTCGGACACGTGCATGTGCATATGCAAAAACAGGTAATGATAATGTCGGAGGGAAAACATGAGTTTGTATAAACATAATGATAGTTCCATGAATCTGTGTGGATCAGATAGAGTGTGTGGAGACAGGCCTCCTCTCTTACTGTCATCTCCTCCATTTTATCCTTAATGCAGCGTTATTGGTTTTCTCACCTCTTTCCTCTCCATCCCTCACCACAACCTGGATGGCCTCTAAGCAGACGATCTCTCTCCTATCGATTACTTTCATCCCTATTCAAGCTTTTTACATGAAAGCCCTCTCTTGTGTTTAATCGAATAAAAACGGCATCTTCACAAAATAAAAGCTGGGCTTATAAAATAAAACTGCCCCGTGTCAGCCCGGGCCTTCAGCCCCTTTGGATGTAACGGGAGACTTTGGGCTATTCTGGACCGGGATAATCACTTTTAGTGGCGTTTCATGTTACAGGACGCGGCAGGTATTTATAGTTGGAAGGGAAACATTTGTGGTCAGGAGAGAGGGATGGAGAGAGCTCGCAGGCTTTGTTTCGGTCTGTCTCACTCAGTGCCCACATCCATTTACCTTAAAGCCACATTAGTAGAAGGCTGGGCGCCTTTTAGGGATCACACACACACACACAGGCAAGTGCACCCGGTGACATCAAACATGTATGAGGGCACGAACAACGACACACACTGTAGTCACTGTAGTCCACAGGTTATATTTAGACCCCTATTCTTCTTGTCAATTGTGTGGGGAGAGGTTTTTTCTGTATGTCTTTACCGAGACAGGAAGACGAAGAATCATTTTTAGGTTTAAGGGACTAGTTAGAGCCTGAATGTACAAACAGGTGCACAGAGCATGCATGTGTGTTTTAAAGAAGTGAAAGTAACACTGTGAATGTTTATTTTAAAATGCATTTCTTAACCTACAGTACAGCAGCTGGGTTTCCTATGTCAAAATCGCCTTGGAAAGCCTTAATATATACATTTTTCACTCCTTTGATAATGGTTACGGCATTACATCTTGATCGTATTTATTCAGCCTTTTTGAGAGACAGTGGGATGTTTAATACTGTTTAATGTCAAGGATACTGGCTTTTAGTATTGATGTTTCATTTCTCTCTTTTTATTTTGGGGATGTACCTAAAGCTTTGTGTGTGACATCTACCTTCTTAAGATCTTCACGTCTTCATGCAAATAAACAAATGTTCCCAAATGCTGTCTTCACAGAAATCCCCCTACTATGGACTACACTCCATGGAAAAGATGACTCTAACAGACACAAATCAATTATTCTTATGTTCCTAGTACTCATGTTTCTGTTCTGCATTTCAGTTCCTCTATTTTCAAATGTATTTATTCATTTAAAAAGTTATATAGGGCTGCAACTAATGATTATTTTCATTATTGATTAATCTGACGACTACTTTCTAGATCAATCGATTGGTCTATAAAACATCAGAAAATAGTGAAAAATGTCCATCCCAGTTTCTCAAAGTCCAAGGTTATGTCTTTAAATGTCTTGTTTTATCAGTCCAATCCCAACCAAAGATATTCAGTAATCTGATATAAAACAGAGAGAAGCAGAAAATGTCCTTATTTGAGAGGCTGAAAACGGCATTTTCTGCCATTTATGCATGAAAAATTACTTAAATGAATTAATCGATGATCAAAATAGTCGATTGATTTATCGTTGCAGCTCTATATATATATATATACTGTATATGCATCCAATGAAGCTTAAATTTTTACTTAAATGTGTCAATAAATTGGCGCGTTAAAAATAACACTCATTATTCTCACAGGACTTGAACGCAGCATTAGAGAGCCAGAAACTGAAGCCCCACTGTGATCAGGAACAGAGGAGCATGTTGTAAACAGGAAGAGCTGGACCCACCCACTCACACTCACACACACACACACAAACACACACTTCCTGAAACAAGCAGCCGCCCCTCCTCCTCCACCCGAACCACCAGAGACACCGAGGAGAGACAGATTCAGGGATGAGAAAAGACAAGAGGAGAACCATATTTGATGTGGAGCATCAAATGGAGGTGTGTGTGTGTGTGCGAAGACAAGCAGCAGCGATGTTACTAAGATGTTCTTCCCTCCAGTACAACCAACAAAAGAGATGGCGTTCTGATCAAAGAAGCAGAGAAAACTTTGAAGACGTCCTCTTTTGATTAGATTAGGCACACTTCTATGTTTGTGTTCGAGGAGGAAATTCATTTTCCACAGCCAGACGAACACGGATACATCCATTAAAAAGCCATCATGACTCACAGATTGACATGACTTAAGACACACATCAACATCGCAGAGCAGAGGCAAAGCGATATAAACCATTTCATGCAGACATCATAAGATTCGGGGAAATGTGTGATTTGAAACTATTAAAATAGTGTTCAGTCTGCGCAGTAATACTGTAGTTAGTGCTGCCGTATGACGCCTGCCAAGTAAAGATAACATTTACAGAAAAACGGAGCGCAGGAAATCACTGCAACACACACACACACACTATTGTCTGTCTGAGCTGTTGTTCCACTGATGACCAAAGTATTTTATCTCCCGCTGCAACAGGCGGCGCTGAAAAGAAGCCTCAACCAAAAAGCCACGGACGACAACCTGCTCTCTGCGATACCGCTGACGGACGCACAGCCTTCAACATCTAAAACGCTGTGTCATATATCAGGGTAGCATGTGCAAACAAGATCGAACACATGCACACGTGTTATCTCTGTGCTGCCACTGAGCCGCCGAGATAAGAGGAATCTTGTCCCCTCCACTAAATCATTAAATACAGACATATAGTGTGCTACTGCATTTGAGATTAAGTTTTGGCTAAAAAGGGTGAGAGGGATAAATAAATGCAGGGGTGTGGAGATTGTTTATTCTCAGTATTTAGAACAGTAGAGCGCTTTAGCAAAGTCACCACTTTCTTCACGACTGCTCCCGATGGACTCAAAGTTTAAAAAAGGCACTGGGGCAGGTTGAAAATAGCAGCGAACACGTACTAGTGTCTTAAATGCACGTGGAGATGTACGTGGTGCTGTATGTATGTACATCCACACTGCAGAGAGTGAGAAAAAAACAACTGATTTAAAGATTTAATGTGTATATTGTTATCTTTATATGTGATATTAAACTACATACACGTCCTTGTGTGTGTCAGTCTGGGCGTGTGTGTGTGTTACCTGAGTCACAGATTAAATACCAGCTGTGCTCCCCATCTGTCACCGTGACGCTCAGCCTCACCGAGGCCAACAGGCCAGAGCAAATAAGATAATGATAAATCCTCATCATCCACTTCCAACCATCGTGCGTTCACGCTGTGACGAAAACAAGTCAGCAGAGAGTTTAGAGCCGAGTGTCCAGGAAAGGATAAATGGACGCTCAAAAGGCTGATAAAAGCTGTCCACTGAGACGCTTTTTTGTGACCATCGGCAGCCAATCAGAGCTCTGCGATTCAAAGTAGTTGAGATTTCTAATTCAGCCTGTATGTGAAATTGATGTAAAGTTGAAAAAAGGCATGAATCCAGTTACTATGATTAACATTTCCTTGTTTCCACTATTGGAAACCTCGTGATCTTTTCATGAATTTGCACACTGACGTCAGAACACTTTTTGTACAGTAGTTACAGTAATGCTGCTCTTCTAAACAGATGAACAGTCAACTTTTGAAGCCTATCTCTGTCATTTTCATTCATTAAAAAAAAATGCAGTGTCAGCCAAAAGCTGCATCCTTTAATCACAAACCACAAATGAAAAAATCCAGAGAGTAGATCACAAAATAATCACAGATGTGAATGGTCAGAACAGGGAGGAGCAGGGCAAAACAAATCCCCAGCAATGACACGTCTGGTGTGGTTACTGTATGTATGCCAACAAGGGAATTGAATTCCTATTAAACCACAAATTAGACATTACATTTAAATCACTTTTTAAATGGTTAAATAACGCTCCAAACTTAAAAAACTGTCATGGCCATTTTCAAAGGGGTCCCTTGACCTCTGACCTCAAGATATGTGAATGTAAATGTGTTCTATGGGTACCCACGAGTCTCCTCTTTACAGACATGCCCACTTTATGATAATCACATGCAGTTTGGGGGCAAGTCATAGTCAAGTCAGCACACTGACACACTGACAGCTGTTGTTGCCTGTTGGGCTGCAGTTTGCCATGTTATGATTTGAGCATATATTTTATGCTAAATGCAGTACCTGTGAGGGTTTATGGACAATATTTGTCATTGTTTTGTGTTGTTAATTGATTTCCAATAAAAAAATATATACACACATTTGCGTAAAGCAGCATATTTACCCACTCCCATGTTGATAAGAGTATTAAATACTTGACAAATCTCCCTTTAAGGTACATTTTAAACAGATAAAAAAACAATTAATTTGCGATTAATCATGGACAATCATGCAATTAATCGCGATTAAATATTTTAATGGATTGACAGCCCTAGTCCTAACAAATGCCTGTAAGGAATGGGGTGACATCAACCTCCATACATGTTACGCTCTAATATTCGCCTGGTTGGTGAATGTGTGTCTATCAGAGGAAACTATCTTCACTCTCCATATGAAGGTCAGATTGAGGAGGAAAAAAAGCATTAAACGCCTTCAAAAAGGCAACGCAACTCCAGAAAAAGAGAAAAAATGATGCCACTGTTGTTGTTGTTGTGTGTGGAGGTAAAACAGAAAGCCACTCTGGCTTCACCAGACATGAGAGGACAGAATACTAATCAGTTACAACCAACCCAGCCGGTCTATAAAGCAAACTATCTGTCGGTGTCGGTCTCTGGGGGATTTAGTGATCTGACCCCTCTAGTCCTCACTGTTTTGTAACACACACACACACACACACACGCACACGCTGATGGCCCGATCACGAGAGCACTGCTGGTATTAATCAGAGTCGGTCAGACTTTACGATTCAGCATTTGTACTGGTACGTGCGTGTTTCTATTTGAGCTGATATTATCGTCATAACTCTACACCTGCAGGTCCTCACAAGCCCACGTTCCTCAAACAATGCAGAGAAACACAGGACGGAGGATAGAGAGAGAAAGTCCTGCAGTTTGTGTGATGAAAGACTGAAATAAAGCTATATTGTTACTAAACTTCTAATAATGTTAGTATTAGGTTACTGTCACAACTTGCTATAGTACTACTATGACTGTTATTATCAATTGCTGCTATAATTAGTGATACTTCTATTTTTATTACAACCACTACAGCTCCTCCTCCTGCTTTTACCGCTACTGAGACATAACGCTACAACTACTGCTCCTCCTATTACTGGTGTGTTTGTTTAGCCTACATTTACTAGCTTGACTCAGTTCCTGCAGGATCCTTCCAATAAAACCTGAGTAATCATCGTCTCTTGAACCTCCTGAGCTTCCGTAACTCACGTCACACGCACTCAATCATTAATCAAAGTGACAGATCCAACCCTCACTGTGGAATGACAAACACATACCGAAACACCTGGAGCACACCAGTACTAAATCAGAACAGGAATCACAGCGACGTGACTACAGGTGCTGGTAGACTGATCAGTGATCTAATGGCTTTATAGTGTCAAGATCTGAAGCGTATAAGGGAACGAATGTGAGAATAAACAGCAGCACAGCGGACTCTCTGGAGATCATCTAACACAGATACTCACCTGCTTCCATTACCTATGTGGGTCAGCAGACCGCTGGACGAGTGAGTGCTGGTTCGTTTTGTGGACTGAAGATCCAAAGCGCTGTGTAACTTAGTTTTTGAAAGGCGTTACATACAGTGTAAATAATATTATTTATTATTAAAAAGCATTTGTTGTGTGTAATAATACAACGCCAGGTTGCTGCAGTCTGTGGCTCTATTATTTCTTGGTTCAATGACACAATTTCTTTAAAAGAATGAATACAGGTTTCTAACACAGATGCATGTACGGAAACATGCATATATTTCACACAGGTGGTTATATCTCAGTACACCAACACACACCACTCCCACCAGACCAACCCTTCCTGCTGAATCACTGATCCACTCTGTGATAAGCTACTGAAACTGGGAGAGGAGAGGAACACTGGGAACACAGAGGAGGGAAAGGGGGAGGGAGGGAAGAAGGAAAAAAGTTAAATGAAGCTGGATGGAGGGATAAAAAAAAAGATCTGAGGTATGTGGGGATGATTGGGGGGAGAGGAGGAAGGTGATGAGCCGAGGAGGAGGAGGAGAAAGTATGTACTGTAAAGGGAGAAAGGTGACAAAAAAGGGAAAAGGAGGAGAGGAGAGGAGAGGAGAGGAGAGGAGAGGAGAGGAGAGGAGAAAACCTCAAAATGAAGCTGGAAAAAAGGATGAAAAGACCTATGGTAGGGAGGGACGATCAGGATGGAGAGGAGGAAGGGTGCTAGACTAAAGAAATGAGGAGGAGAAGAGGGTAAGAAAGGAGGTAGGGGGTGCAAAAAGGAAAAAGGGAAGAGAAAAATGCAGAGGACCTGGAGGTGATACATGAGGAAAAGAGGATGCAAAAGAGAAAAAGGAAGGTAGAAAAGGAAACGAGTAAAGACGGAGAGGAGAGGAGAGGAGAGGAGAGGAGGAGTAACCTTCTGACCTCCTGTCAGCTATACAGAGAGATTCATTAGCCTGGTTTTCACAGAGCAGATCTCAGTAGGGAACTGGGATATCACACCTGCTTTACCACACTGACTGCATGACTTCTAGCTCTAGTCTAGATTCAACTTTCACCACTTTGATGACCCCAAAAACACAAATATTCAATGTTTTCCTGAGGTCATTTATTGGAGTCAGAGTTAGAGACCCTCTGTAGCAGCATGAATACACCTCTCTGCTGAAGGCTACTCTAATGGCACTGCTTGTTGTAAGCTGCTTTAAGCAGTTATTGCACTCAGTGCAGGATAGATGCGAGGCGGGAGGCAGAGCGGCTAATAGGCTAACCACTGACTGGGCTTCTCCTCGGAGCTCACAGAACACCATTGTTGTGGGTTTCCTGCGGATAAACACGGTCATTCTTTGGATGTCGAGGGAATAAACTTACGCACTGTTCATACTTGCTTCATTGTAGTGTATGTGAGAGGGGGAGCGCTGCTGCTGGTCACATGATCCCCCATGACTTGACCTAATGCTGCGTTCAGGTCACATGAAATAAATGTGGTAACAACTTTCAGTACTGTAGGAAGTAGGAAGTAGCCTTTTATAAAGCTGAGGTGGCCAATCCGTTTAAGTTTGTACATTATTTTCCATCGCACACGAATGCAGCACAACAGGAAGCCGTTTTCATCTTTGCTCTTTATCTCTCATTATTCAGCAAAATGCCAGTGACTCAGCTCACCATGAATGCACCTTGACTCGCAAACATCACATGGAAAACACAACCAGTCTGACTCAGACTCTCTCTCTGTCTTTACAGCATTGAAAACAAATTCAACAAACACACACACACAACATACTGTCTTTGGATGTGCTTGTGAAAAAAAACGGATGACACTGAATCCAACCGATTCCGGTAAATATTCAATCAAAAGTAAGCAGTGAAGTTAATTGAGTTTGCATGTGTAACAAAGTGACTGTTCCACTCATCAGTTCGACGTGTCTGTGTGTGTGTGTGAGTACCCAGGACACACTAAGTGTCTGCATTGATCTGCGGACACTCAGCTCGCTTTAAATAACTCCAACTCTGACATTCAAAGGCAGTGGGCTCTAATGAGTGAGCAACACCACACAATGTTTTACAGTAAGTGTGTTTGAAGAGACAACAAAATATGATATATATGAAAAAAATATGAAAATGTGAGAGAGCCCACACATAACGACATGTTCATTTAACAGTTTTGTTCCTGTGGTGTGTGGAGAGCAACGATTTGGCCAAAAAAAAGCACACCACACACTGACAGATTCATTCATGAACAATAAGAGTCCCCACTAAAACATCTCGCAAAATCTCTTGTGATCAAACGTGACTTTAGTGTAAACAAACATGGCGGACTACAGGCAGGAAGGTTAGTGTTTGCACTACTTTGTACTGAAAATTCATCAAGGATGGATGGATGAAGTCATGGAGACACGTTAAAGAAACACTTGCGTTGTCGCCACAAATCAACAAGTTGGTCCTCCATTTCTGAGCTCCATCTTACTACTACTTTATGCTTCAGGTTTTGCATTAGCTCACGTATTAGCCGCTCAGCTTGGTTCTCTATTGGCTATCGTTCTTTCCCACGTGACTACATCATGGGCTGTCCTCGGGTTCCCCACACACAACAGGAGATCCGATCATAAATGCTGAACGTTTAATATTTACGATTTGAAATTTTTGCACCCGGGATGGACTTCTGAGCCGATCGGGGGATGTAAAAACACTCTTAACACACCTCACACCACAGGAATATCTGGAAATATGATCTTTAGAACCATCAAAAAATATGAGCTTGCTGGCGATTGCATAACGCTCATGCGATTTATTTGTCTCAGATTTAATCGACAGGTCTGTGAATCTGAGATCCTCCATAAAGAATCACACAAAAGCACCACTTGTGTTTACCAGAGATTTGCTCATAAGATTCTTAGAAACACGTCATTCAGCATGAAAAAAGCATAAAAAACAACTAAATTAGTTGTTAG
>CAKALU010040443.1:0-14631 GCA_916700995.1 Hozukius guyotensis
TGGATTGTCATGAAGTTTTGTTCAGACATTCATGATCCCCAGAGGATGAAGCCTACAGTCAAATGTTTCCACAACTATGGGCCCTTTTCACAGCAGCCGTTTTGACATGTCATTGCAGGGTAAACACAGGTGTAATTAATAACATTAATTTTGGCCCTGGTATTGTGCATGCTGGCTCACTGGAATGGCTGTGACACCAAATATAATGGGACCATCATTCATTTTATCAATTATACCTGTGTTTATCCTGTGATGCCATGCTGTGAAAAGGGCCTATTGGATGGATTGTCATGAAAATTGATTCACACATTTGTGAGCTCCTCAGGATAATAACTTTAGTGATCCTCTGACCTTTCATCTGGTGCCATCATCAGGTCAAAATTTCAATTTGTTCAATACTTTTGTTTATGACTGTTCACCTGCAAAATTAATGACATTTACCATCAGCCTTAGCTGTACTTTGTGTTTAGTGCTAATAAGCAAATGTTAGCGTGCTAACACACTAAAATAAGTTGATGAACATAGTGAGCATTATACCTGCTAAACATCAGCATGTTAGCATTGTCATTGTGAACCATACAGTCTATGTTGTGAACATGTTAGCATGCTAAAGTTAGCATTTAGCTCAAAGCACCACTGTGCCTAAGTACAGCCCACATATGAAGAATAGACTGTATATAAAGATGGACGACATGACAGCTCCCCAAAAGTGAAGCCAAAACATCTCGATCGCCCCCTGCTGGCTGGCTGCAGTATAGGTCATAAATCCCGCCCCCTCCATGTTAGTGGATGGGACATGGGCCAAAATAAGAAGACAAAAGTACAAGTCAAATATATTTTTCCCAAAGATGGTTTCTGTCATTTTAGGTTGTTCATATCACGCTGATGTATGTTCAAGTGTTCATTTTTCTGATAAGTTTGGTTTTAATTAGTTATTTGATGCTATAAAAAGGGGGTGAGACGTCATGATTGACAGCTGCTCAGAGTGAAGTAGTAGAGGAGATGTAACTTTAACTTTCCATAACTGTCACAAGTCTGTGTAATAGAACAATTTGATCATAATTATAGTTATAGATATATTACGGTTAGTTGTTGTGTCTTTCTAGCCAAACAATTACCGTGGTGCTAACGTAGCAGGTGGCTCACGCTAACAAGCTGCGGCCGTGCTCTGCTCCTGAATGGTTCGGGTGGGTGAGTGGGCGGGATGAAGATACCGCGAATGCAAAATCTCAAGATGTCAGCTCCCGTATTGGGATATTTTGGCTTCACTTTTGTACAGTGAGAAGACGTGGAGACACGTCGTCCATCTATATATAAAGTCTATGGTACAGCCTCACAGAGCTGCTAGCATGATTGAAGACTCTTGTTATGTTTCGTGTCAGAGACAACTCTTAATACCGCATAACATGTAAAATGTTGATCAATCTTTATGAATCTGAAGGTGGTGATGACCATGGACGACTACATTGTCCTGGCTAATATTCCAACTATCCAGCTGGAGTCGGAGGAAGAGTTGCCAGGGATGAGGAGGAGGAACCAGAGTCCCAGCCCGTGCAGGGAACAGAGGCTTAAGACTTACAGGTTGGTGGTTCCATATGGTATTTGGATAGCCATAACAGATAGTCCCATGACCATGCATCGAGTCTGCATTCCTAGTGCATGTGTTTCTTTAAACTGTTCCTTTGGAAGATTTGTAAAAAAAAGTAGTGTAGCGAGTAAAAAAAGACTTTGAAGATATCTTTTCATCTGACCATATGTAATTGCCTTAGTTACGGTCAAAGAAAAGAGGAGTGCTCTAGTAGCCTTTGCAGAGGAATGTGACAGTTCAGTAAGAAAAAAAAAAGAATATAAATTGTGCGTATAGTGAATTTATGTGTCTGTCAGATAATTCTCCGCACTTTAATTTCTTTTCTCTGAAGGTACCAAGATGAAATAGACATCTACAGTTCACGGCTCGAGTCAGACGAGAGGGGGAGAGGCCGAGAGAGAGGCAGAGACAGACGAGAGAAATGTCGGGACTCTGAGAACGGACGATCGTCTCGAAGACAGTCAGTTGCATCTCTTCATTCACAGGTACGAAGCAATAACCACACACATGTTCACAATGAAATCTACGTTTAAACAATATTGTAACCCCTGTGTGTTTATTCTACCAAAGAGTTCAGATAATCAAAGTGGGAAACACAGATCTTCAAAGGTGAAGGAGCGAGCTCCTCCTGAACTCCCGCAGACACAGGTGAGCACGGTCCCGTGACTTCTCTGCATCTGCATAAATCACACGAGTGTTTGGAGGAAAATGGGTCATTCATACATTCATTCTAAAGTAGATCCCTGATATTTATTTCAGCTCTTTTACCTCAGGCTCCTCTCTCACAGAAGCACCTTGCAGGGAAAAAAATTTAAAAAAGCCATTCGTTAGCACTCCATGTTTTAGGGCAGCATGTTCAAATGATTTATCATTTATATATTAATAGTTTCTAGGATGGTTCAAGCCAATGCATCCTGCAGTGTCAGCGCTGTGGTGTCATGCCTAAAACTGCTGAGTCAACAAGCACAGGGGGATGTATGACCACAAAATGAAACATTCAAAATGTTATTTCAATGCTTTGAATCCTAACCACAGCAACTATTTTCTAGTTCAGAAAGCCTGACATGACATGAATAAGAGCTACATGTGATCTCACGTTTGTGACTTCCCCATTTCATCTCACATCATGCATTTTCTCTTTCTTTCTCTCCTCCTCACAATATATACTATACAATATGATGCATGCATGGTAAGTATGTTATTTTATGCTTTAATAGCACCTGTTTGCTCTCAAGTCAGTCTCATAATGTTCATAAGTTCCTCTTTCTCTTCCTCTTTCCCACTGTTTAACAATGACAATCACGGTTTACACCTCTTCCTTTTTTTATGTTCCCATTCTGCACCATGTTTCCCATTTTTCGTGCTTTAAAGTTTTGCCTGCCGCCCTCTCTCTATGCGTGCTTCAGAATGATGTCGTTATCTCACCCAGACACGTTCGTCTGTTCTGACAGTTTCCGTTTCCTCTATATTTCACAACCAAGCGTGAGACAGAACCCGCTGCAGAATGCTTTCAAAGAGCTTCATCGTAATGCTTTAATTACAGGTGTTGATACTGGAAGGGGTGGATGTCCAGACTGGATGAGCATGGCAAGGTAAATTAAAAAAATTAAATTTAAGTTGTTATTTTAATAAATTTTTGAATAAAAGTTATTGTCATTTCCTATTCTAATTCCTGTTGAAACCACAATCTCATACACCAGACAGACGGCACAAAACTGACCCAGAAACTATCTATAAAGACGTCCACATACTATTTAATGTTGTCCATGTTTACTGTGTTTTTGCTCAGTGGAGGAAACACTGGTTTGTTCTGGGTGATACTTCGCTGAGGTACTACAGAGACTCGGAGGCTGAGGAGGTAGGAGCAGATGTGTGACATTAAAGTAATTCCTGATTTGTAAGAACATTTACTACATGTTAATCTATAGCACTTCATTTCAACCATACAGGAAGTTGAAAGGGTTTTGTGCAGATATTTCCACCATAACATGACCAATATCATCGTTTTCCTAAAATGATTCTATGGTACCAATTCATCCGTCTTGTGGTGTTTGTTGTTTGGGTTAAAAACGTGTTATTTGTGCTGCAGTCCGATGATCTGGACGGAGAGATCAACCTGACATCCTGTGTGAACGTGTCAGACTGTGATGTAGAGAAGAACTATGGACTCCAGCTACAAGTACGTATTTACTGTACTTGTGTTTTGCTCATTGTGTCATACAGTACACCATCAGACAGATGGACAGACAGACACCCCCCACACTAACCCCCGTTTCCACATCAATTACATGTTTGGCTGCTTCCTGTTTAACAATGTGTGTGTGTGTGTGTGTGTGTGTGTGTGTGTGTGTGTGTGTGTGTGTGTGTATGTCTTTTGATCTCGTCCAGACAAAGAGAGCAGTGTTCACCCTCTCTGTTATGACCTCCAGAATACGACGGAACTGGGTGAAGTTACTAAAGCAGGCGATCCAGAACAACACGCAGTGAGTCTGACTTTATACTGGGAGACAGTTGTGGAGGAAGTATTCACATCCTTTACTCAAGTAGCAATATCACACTGTAAAAATACTCTGTTACAAGTAAAAGTCCTGCATTGAAAATGTTAAAAGGACCAGTGTGTAGCAATCTATTGGCAGAAATGGAATTGAATATTAATAAGTATGTTTACGTATGTGTATAATCACATGATAATAAGAATCTTTGTGTTTTCGTTACCTTAGAATGAGCCGTTCATATCTACATATCTCTCCACGGAGTCCGCCATGTTGTATCGCCATGTTTCTACAGTGGCCCACAACGGCTTGGACCGGAGTCGATAACGTTACTCGCTCCCACCGCGCTCTCTCTCTCTTTCTTCACTATTCACTTCCCTTGTCTACACACACTCAACGCACTGGCTCTGCTCCAAATGCCCTCACTACTTTTACAACAAATGGTTCTAGATAGAGCCATTCGCATTTTGCCTCGGACACCATAGTTCTTCTACACGCTTGGCACACAGAGCGGTTTCAATTGGTTGCAGTCTCAACCTCACCGCTAGATACCACCCGGTCCTACACACTTCTCCTTTAAGTAAAAGTGCATAGGTGTTATTAACGAAATCTACCTAAAGTATAGAAATTAAAAGTAGTCAGTGCAGATAAAAATTATATTATATAATAAATGATTAGATTATTATTATTGCTGAGCTCAGTAGTGACTACTGTGTGCTACAATCAGGAAGTACATATTAAAAACAACATTGTAAAGAAGCAAAGCCCATAAAATGATTTAACATGCATGGCCAACATTCAAACACTGTACTATATTTAATTCAATTTCAGTTTAATTCAAAAATACTTTATACTTTAATATTTGTCCCTTATGGGACAATTTGAAGCTAGTTTGCAAAATATAAATACATAAATATAAAATCATGCCAATCACGCACAAAATAATGTAAAAATACCAAATATATTCATATAAAGATAAAATCAATTCAATATAAAGAATAAAAAATTAAAAGACAAGAGTTAAAGGCAGTGACCAATCCATAGCTGACCGACATTGTCCAATACTACAAGGACACGTTATGTCAAAAAAAATGCAAGTACATTAATTATTTTTAATTTTATTATTCTATACACAGACTATACTTGCTATTTACTTTGGCTGTTCACTCTTAATGGCTTCTGGAATAAAATCAATGTAATATATGTATGTGAAAGAGCGAATGAAGCCAAAAAAATCCTGAATTAAATTAAGATTGTTGAGGTACAAAGTTCATTCTTGATCTGGGAAACAGACTAAATAATCTCACTTCATTTAAGGTCCCTTTAGTAGTTATTCTGGAGTTTTTAATCACAAGTAAAACTCTTTTATAAAACTTCTACTTTGGCTGACAATGCTTTCCGCATCATATCATAATATATTACTAATGAATGATAATTAGTAGTGTACAAATTACAAAACAGGACATTCTTAATGGTGAAAACTTGATGTTTATTATGTTATTCCAGCAAAATGTGATAGAATCCTCCATCTGGTTTTAAAAAACAGGCGTCTTATTGACCTGAAAATTCCTGAACACTGTGAGGAAATGCAGACAATGTGATTGGGTGGTCCGTCTGTAGCGAGCCCCCTCTATCATCTTTCTTCTGATGTGTAACATTACCCTCCTGTCTTTCCCTCACGCTGACCTCAGCCAATCACACACCGGCAGCGAGAAAGAGAACCCCCTCTCCCGGAGACCGTCGTCATGCCAACCCCCTGCTCGGTTCACCTGCAAGGACTCCGGCTATGAACCGACCGCTTCCAACTCCAACGCCGCAGCTGCAAACTCCCATCAGGCTGACCACCGCCACCACCAAACTGTAGACCTGGACTTATCTCCGTCCAGTCAGAGAGAAGAAGGGGAGGGCTGGGACCGCGAGCAAGCCAAGCGATTGGAGGAGAGGAACAAGTGGTTTGAGGAGGGGGTCCCTCTCGGTGAGATGGGCAGCAGGTGGGACTCAATGGAGCTGAAAAGGGGGAGTGTACCTGTGCCTGTTATTGAAGCCTTGGACTCAGAGGTCAACAGGAAGTGGGTAGAATTTGAGACGCTGTCATTTAGGGACATGAGCGCACAGTCTCTAATTGGAGCCCAGGCTTATCAGTCAAGCCCCCCGCAGGCACCACAGTCTCTCGTTAGCTCCCAGGCGTATCAATCGAGCCCCGAAGAGGCTGAACAACCTGTCACCGGTTCACAAACTGATATATCGAGCTCAAAGGGGGCTCTTCCATCTATAAATGGAGCTCAAACCATTCAAACAAATAAAGCGGAAGCACTTCAAAAGGAGGTAAGAAAGAACTTTAAAAAGATTAAAAAGTGATGAGCAGAAACACTAGCAAGACCTTTAAAGTGTTTTCAATGCAAGGAAATTATGTACATCTCAATCTTTTCCCTCCCCATTACACTCTATAAATCCATCTCCCAGGCCCTCTCTCTTCGAAAGCAAGTGGAGAGCATTAAGAAGGAGCGTGCAGCCATGGGGATCGAGGTGGACAGCCCGTGTGGCCCCGGGGCCCCCTGCAGGGCCAGACTAGAAGCGATGGAAGTAGCCCATCGGAAAGCACTGCAGGAGCTGCAGGAGAAACACGCGAGGGAGATCGGGGAGCTGGAGGAGAAGAGAGACAGGATGCTGCAGGAGGAGAGCCAGGCAACTGCTAAAGGTAAAGCAGGAAGTATAACAGTATCCTGGAGGCAGTTTGCATTTCTTCCTTGTTATGCCTCTTTAGTTAAATATTTCTTGCAACCAGCACCTCTCTGTATTCTTAATGATTTTTTTAGAACTGTATTTATGTCTTTTAAGATCATGTTTGTTTATGCTATGTTCTTGATACCTGTTCTCAATTAACTGTCTTGCGTTGTTTTTAATGCTGTGTGGTGAAGACAATTTAAAGGTCCCATATTGTGAAAAGTTAGATTTTCATGTTTTTTTTTATTATAAAGCAGGTTTAAGTGCTATATAAATACTGTGAAAGTATCGAAACGCTCAATCCATGGAGAAATACACACAGACCGTTTTCAGAAATTGTGCCGTTGAAACAAGCTGTCAGGATTTCTATAATTTTGTGATGTCACAAATATACGATATTATATAGTTTTAAACGTAAACATTCTAAATGTGTACCAGTTTAATGGTGCCTTCAGATGGGGTCGTGTTTACGAGATGAGTCCATATTAACGCCCCCCTCATGTCGTATTCACGACCTTGGAAAGTGGAAAGTTTCTGAAAGCTCCGAGTTCACGACTTGTGACGTGTTTGTTGACGTTGTGAGAAATGGCAGAGCCCATGGAAGTTAATTTTTTGGTGCATAATAAGTTAAAATATTATAATTTTAGACTTATATTGTTTTTCTTGGTCATTTTATAATATGTCTGAGGAAAATGTTGATATTCCCAACGACCTCATCTTTGTCCTCTGTCATTATGCCTTTGCATTTACTGCATTATGTTACCCACTTGCTAGCTTGCTAAACTGTTAGCCTCTGTGGCTTCTACATGCCAACAGTAACGGTACGATTGCCGTTGCTAAGCAGCGGTGTTCTCACGACTTAACCACTTAATCACAACGCCAAGCATATTGTGTACACAACTTCCCATGTTGTAAACACAAGCTCAACAGTCATTTGAAGGCACATGAAGGGTTGCGTACGAATTTCCATACTAACATACTATTTAGTACGCTAAAACAGTATCTGAGATTTTTTTAGGATGTCCGAAACCTTGGTTTGAAAAGTATGCAAATTGCATACTATCTCCGGTGAAATATTACAGTATGCAACGCTGGACACTACGGCGGCATAAATATCTCACAATGCAATACAGTAGTGACAACAACGTTCAACAGATGTTGACGGACAGCTCTGTAACATCAATAACGCTTCAATTTAACTGTAACTGTCGTTTTGGTCACATAAGGTTGGTACAGGTTACCATGGTTACATGTCTCCAACCGGCAAGGAGGCTCTCAGGAAGTGACGACGAAAATTACTGCTCAGTGCGTCCGAAACGATACATACTACTGTTATAAACACAAATGTATGTTGAACGATAGTACACATATTGAGTATGTAGTGCATAACATGCGATTTCGGACGAAGTCAATGACAGGAAGTAAACATGGACCCAAGTTGTTGCCTAGCAGCTCAATTCCGTTGCAATTTCATTGAGATGAGCTAAAACAGAGCGATTCAGACAGAAGGTGAATACAGGCATATTCAGGCAGACAGTTTGAGGAAAATTAAGAGTTTTTTGAACATTACAGCATGTTAACATGTTCTAGTAGAAACACAAAATACAAGTTATGAACCTGAAAATAAGCATGATATGGGACCTTTAAATAACATATTAACTACTTGTTCATCAAAGCTGTGGAGGCGCTGAGAGCAGCTCACAGGGAGGAGCTGGAGATAGAGGTGGAGAAGGCCAGGAGGTTGGCTGGAGGAGCTGCACACGTGGATGCTTCACACAGAGGCCACATGTAAGTTTATTACAGTTGTCATGCTGAAAGTGTTCTCCATCTCACTGGCTCTCGCTGCAGGCTTAAGATGGTCTACATTCGACCGTGACCTCCCCCCTGCATTATAATTTACACCATATCTCGTGTGTTTGTGCGTGTCAGGCCACAGGCGGACGTCTTGCACAGTGAGTTAGATGTGCTGTCAGAGCGCTACTCTCAGAAGTGCCTGGAGCTGAGCCGCACCGAGCAGAGCAGCCTGGGCCGAGAGACGGAGCTCAGTCACAAGGAGAGAGAGCTGGAGCAGCTCAGAAGAGAGAACCAGGTTTATACACACGCCTGATTTGATTCTGTTTTAAAACATTACCATACCACCTTATTAATTGTTTAAAATAATGAAAATTCTGTTTCTCCTTGTTCTTATAGGGTTAAACTAATAAGGAAACTTTCATAAGCATACTAGTTCACATTATTTCTCCATGACATAACTTGAGCTAAAAATCTCTTTTCAGGAGCTTAAGGCCAAACTGGCGGAAGAGATGAGCCGCATGCGTTATTTCATCACAGGGCAGAGGTCGGACACAGCGTCTCTTGGCAACACTGAGCGCACTGCGTCAGAAGTAGAGGTATTGATAGCAATAAGTTGTGACTAAATTAGATTCTACGTCAACTCATGTGAAAGTAGGTAATACTAAAACATCTTAACTTATCGCTGCATCCCAACCCAGTTACATTTATTGCACCTGAAGTATTAATTTGGGCTTGAAGGACAAACATTTTTGACATTACTGTCATCATGGGGAAACAGAAAGCGACATTTGACGAATGTGCTGTGGGATTTTCAACCCACTTTAATAAAAACAAATTGATCATAGCATTTTTACTGTTTGGTCTCGTGTACACAGTAATGGCTCCCCATAGCAACATTGTCACCTGCTGTTTTTTTTGGTGGCCTCATTTGTGTTGAGCATCTGTGGTTGGTCACATTATAGTGCAGCACATACTGCCATCTACTGCCTGAATACCAATCCAGCATGGCTTCAGTGGTGGAGTATGTATTCAGATCTTTTACTTACACCAGGGTAATAATACTCCATTACAAGTAAAAGTCCTGCATTCAAAGTATTTTTATCTGCAAAATGTATGTTTTTGTTATACAGAGAAATGGTCCCTGTAATTGTTATATTTTTATTATTGGATTATTGTTACTGATGCATTAATGTGCAAATAGCATTTTACTCTTTTGGGTGGTCGCGCTAGAGCTAATTTTAACTGCATTGTATAATGTTGAGTAGTTTAATCTATAACAATGCATCATATTTTATAAAATGATCATATGTCTTGTATGTAAAATCATAATCAGCAAAGTAACTAAACAGTAACGGTCAAATAAATGTAGTAAAGTAAAAAAGCACCAATGTTCCCTCTGAAATGTACTGGAGTAAAGTATGAAGTAACATGAAAAGGAAGCACTCAAGTAAGGTAAAAGTACCCCAAAATTGTACTTACTGTGCTTGAGTAAATGTACATAGTTACTAGGGCTGTAATTAACAATATTTTCATTGATCGATTAGTTGTTTGGTCTATAATATGTCATAAATTGGTGAAAAATGATGATCAGTTTTTCCCAAAGCCCAAGATGACATCCTCAAATGTCTTGTTTTTTGTCCACAATTCAAAGATATTCAGTTTACTGTCATAGAGGAGTAAAGAAACCAGAAAATATTAATATTTAAGAAGCTGGAATCAGAGAATTTTGACTTTTTTTCTTTAAAGAAATACTCAAACTAACCAATTATCAAAATAGTTGACAATTAATTTGATAGATGACAACTAATCGATTAAACGTTGCAGCTCTATTAGTTACTCTCCACCACTGTCCCAAGTACATTGTGACTTTCCATACATATATGAAAATGTTATATCTTTTTAAAATGGTAGTAGTCAGATGTCACATTTTGTTTTTCAGACATTACTAAGAGCAAAAGACAATGAGGTGCAGTATCTTAAAAAAGAAATCAGCTGTCTACAGAATGAAATGCAGTCTCTTACGAAGGTATGTTTTATGATCTGGCCTCTCAAAATTAACACAATCTTACATGTTGAACATTTACAACATTGATGTAAACTGTCCCCCCTGCTTGACTTTGATGCGTCTTCCATATTTGTTTCTCTAGGAGAAAGAAGCAGCTTATGAGCGTTATAAGGAGGCCTACGTAGAGCTGAGTGACATGAGGGGTCGTAGCCAGTTGGAGACGAGCTCCCTCAACGAACACCTGAGACTGGCCGACGCTGCACTTCAGGAGGGGGCGAGACAAACCTGACCAATGAGGACAACTGCTAAAAACTTACCTTGAAGAACAATGACAGCAAACAACAACAAAATCATGACATTACAATAACAACATGTGCTGTTATTGTGACTGGATATGACTTAGAAGAGTCAGAATATGAATTATGGCAACTATTGTGTACTTGGAAACCACTGTGCATAGATTAAACAATAACAAGTGTTTATCCATGTGTAATCGACTCCCTTTATTGAGTTGACAGACAAACATGCAAACAAGAGTGAAGGCATAACTAGAAGTTTTGATAGCCTCACATGATATGAGATTTCAAAAAAAATGAATTCAGCGAAAGCAGACGCGAGAGGGAGGAGATGGGTGGATGTGTTTGGATGTCAAAGTGTCCCATCTTCCCCTTCTTCCTTGAGCCGGCTGGTGTGCTCTCACTCAATATTGCAAAGCACCCTGTAGATGTGAATTAAAAAAAAAAAAAGTCATCAGCTTTCTACTGTTACTTATTGTCATCACTGCAACTTCACCCTTACACACCCTTTACACATGGATAAGATTGTGCATAAAAAAGGTCCAAGCAACAGTGTTGAAAGGGTTAAATAAGGTGCGGCTAATGTACACTTTGACTTTACCATTTATTTTCTGGAGTTGGCTCAGTCGTCGTCGTCGTCATCTTCAGGGACAAAGATGTCGTGCTCCTCCAAGAGAGCGGCAAAGTTCTTGCTGATCAGAGTTCCCACATACAGGAAAGGCACCACCACTATTGTCATGCGGATAAGACCAAATGGTGTCTGGAAAACGTAAAGAGGAATAGTCAAGTGACATGAAAATTAGTTTAATTAAGGTGTGACACATGAGCTATTCAGATTACTAACAATATTAATCCCCACCTCAGTTTGCTCTAGGATATTTTGGTCCAGATTTGTGATTTTGGACAACTGTTTCTCCGTAAGACAAATACTAAAAATCGAATCTCCAGAGTCACTATAGCAGAGAAAAGATGCCTTGCTCACTGGGTTGGCGGATATTGACAAAAATTGCAGTGGATTGTCGGGCAGCCGGATCCGGTAGTTTCCTTAGTTGCTCTTCCTGAGGTTTCTTCCATTTTTCCCCATTAAAGAGGTTTTTGGGGGTCAGTTTTTCCTTATCCGAATCATGGGTCAAAGGACAGAGGGTGTCGTATGCTGTACAGATTGTAAATCAACTTGAGGCCGATTTGTGATATTGGGCTGTATAAATCAAATTGACATGACTTGAACACACCTTGAAGAAGGCTGTTTGTGCCGCTACGCGTGGGTTGTTACCCAATCTGAACATGTACCAGCATTGTTTTTAGCATTTCATCATGACATAACCATTTGAATAAAGGCTGTTTATTTTTTGCCAGAAGAGCGCCTTGGACTCCCCCTTTTTTGAACCTTTGTGTACCCCACCAAAGAGCACCTTCATCACACTGATTTGAACCTCCGAGCACTCTGGCCTTTTTCCCTTTTTTGACTTGACTTGACATTGGGTGTAATAAAGCCCAAATTTGTCAAAAGGCTAGGCAAAACATTTCACAAAAGTAGTGTGCTGCATTTATATACATTTTCAAGTTCAAAACAGTATTTCAAAGTATTTTTATTGGAAAAACTATGAATTAAAGCACAATATCACTTTTATGATGGGTCATACCTAATTACTAACTTGAGGCCCTGTTTTGAAGAGGGCCCCTATGATAAAAAATCATTCATTGTCCCAGTGCATATTCCTACATTAATGCACTTAATCAAATAAACCATAGCAAATCGTGGACCAGCTAGTATTCTAGCAGAGAAAGATAGAAAAACTTGCAGAGAGAATGGGAGGAATGTGGGGTAAATGGGGGGCCAATCAACTCATTTTTGTCCTCGGGCCCCACAGCTGGTTTTATCCAGCCCATGAACTGAGCAATTCTTATGTTGTGTTGGACAAAAAGACGTGTTATTGTAATAGAAAACATACTGTATAACGTTATCCTGCATTGTCCTCGACCTTTCTTGCCTTGACAACAACGCACACCAAGATGTGTAGTGTTTAGCTAGCTCAAACAAAACAATTCATCACAGGTTAATGTTCTAAATGCACATTATTTCAGTTGCTAAAATAAAATGTCCGCTTGAATCGACTGAATTGATAAAATAAGGGGCCTGGGGACCCACAGTCGGTTTATCCAGCCATGAACTGAGCAATTCTTATGTTGTTTTGGACAACATATTTCTTTCAATCTGGCCCTTTATCATGGCCTTGAGGTGGATTTTTCCAGTTTTGTTCCAATTGCATTGAATTATCTGAGAGAAAAGTCAAATAATCAACTTGATATACACATTAAAACATCCCTAAAACATTGAGATGTTAGGTAGACTTAGAGGTTAATGTTGACTGTGTAACTGTTATGTATATTGTACATCATTACAGTTACATGTTACTGTAATGATTTCAAAATACTCCTGCTGGTTTACAAAGCACTAAATGGTTTAGGGCCAAAATACATTTCTGATCTTCTGCTATGTTATGAACCATCCAGACCTCTCAGGTCATCTGGATCAGGTCTGCTTAGTGTCCCCAGAGTCAGAACTAAAAATGCAGAAGCAGCGTTCAGTTTTTATGTACCAAATATTTGGAACAAGCTCCCAGAAACCTGCAGGACCAACTCCAACTCTGAGTTCTTTTAAATCAAAGATTAAAACGTTCCTGTTTGCTGATGCCTCTATTATTAAACCAGATAATGATCTTATACTGCACTATAACTTTTACTCTTGTGTGTTATATTTCTATTTTAACTTCTATCCTAGCTTTTTTTTTTAGCTTGTTTTTATTTTCTAATCTTTAATGTTTTTATAACTGTTTTAATTATGTCTTAATGTTCTTTTGCACTTTGTGGCAATGTTCTTGAATGTTTATGTAAAGCACTTTGAATTGCCCTGTTGCTGAAATGTGCTCTACAAATAAAGCTGCCTTGCCTTGAAATAGAAAACATACTGTATAGCATTATCCTACATTGTCCTCGACCTTTCTTACCTTGACAACAACGCACACCAAGATGTGTAGTGTTTAACTAGCTCAAACAAAACAATTCATCACAGGCTAATGTTCTAATTATACAGTTTCTAACATAAAATGTCCACTTAAATCGACTGAACTGATCAAATAAGGGGTATTACTTCCTGAAAGTGCACCTACATTGGTGTAAACATGCGTTTGATTGGCTGACGTGACTAACCCTAGCGCGTCTCCTGTCTTTCTATTGGCTACAGCTGCTGTCAATCAGGGGTTAAGTCCCACCCACGCTGTCAGTCATATTTCTTGTCAGTTTTTCTACTCGGTAACCAAAGGCAGAGTAAAAACTTACTTTATCGGGTTTCGGTAAGATTGCCCCCGACGCCGTTGATACTAAGGTCCTGCTTTGAGTCGTCCTGGATATGTTGGATGTTTTCGAGCCCGTGTTGCGGCTCATTTTCGCCGCATTTTGGGTGAAAAGTCGCAGCGGGAGCCGCAGTATACTCGTCGCCATTTTTTCCCAGTAATGTGATAGAGGGAGGGGGGGCGGCGGGCAGCGCTATGGGTGGGACCGGGACGCCTTATATGGGCACGACGTGACGTATGACCAACAGAAATAAATCTTCTTCTTCTTTGGTGTTTATCGGCGGTTGGCAAATACAAATAAAAATAAAGTAAAACTGGTCAAGGAACAAGTAATACAAAATAATAAATAAATAAATGAATAAAAAAAAGGAAAGGAAAA
>CAKALU010040448.1:0-16870 GCA_916700995.1 Hozukius guyotensis
CACAAACACACACTCACACACACACACACACACTGACCCCAGTCTGCCTGCTGTCCCTTGTTCTTGTTTGTTCAGTCGCTCTGACAGTTTGGCGCTACAAGAGACAAGATACACTCATCTGTGGCAGCTGATGCCACACACACACACACACACACGCACACACACACACTGTAGGCAGTTACAGTATTTTGCACAATGGTTCAAAACGAGCCTCCGTCCTCTACAATGCACACACTAAAAATCCCTGGTACCCAGTTTGGGTCAATACTGGATTAACGTTACCGGTACAAATGGGTTGTTTTGACCCTGCTTTATAGTGATATTTTGGGTGATTTTCCGAAGCTAACTGTGTCTAACAGTTAAATAAAAATAAAGATATTTTAGCTACCAAAGATCTTCCTTGTTGATTCATTTTGTTAATATGATTTTTTATATTAAAAGGGACTGTTTTTAACTTTTTACACGTATAAATCATTGCGGGTCGGTGTCCCATGCGCGCTCGCGTGTGGCTACGCTGTTCAGACAAGACTCCAACACAAACTACACGGAAGCCCCAAAACCGCCAAGTTTTATCTTGTGAAGCCCGTCTGTTAAACAGTGTTGGCCGCGGTTGGAGGACGCGGGGTAGACCGTAGCTTTGGTCTCCAGGGCCGGAGTCTCTGCTCCTCTGCTCCGCTGCCTGCTTTCACTCACACACCGCGCTCGTTCTCGCTCTTTCGCTCCACTCTCACGTGTATGCGTGCACACTACACACTGCAGAAGAGTTAGTAGCTCTGAGAATATCTAGTGAATGTACAGTGGACGTTTGTGCAGAAATAAATGCTGCAGCTCCTCCAGACCAACAGAGGTTTCCTGTGTGTTGTGAAGTAACAGGGCTCCGCAGCGAGAAACGTTATCGTCTCCGACCGGGTGCCGGTGTCTCCCCTGTTCCCTTCAACCGTGGTCAGAAGGCTGAAGCAGGAAAAGCCAACACTAGGATCAGCAGTGATTCATGGAGAGACCTTCGTCTGGTCAGCTAACATTACTGCCAAGCAGGTGAAATATAGAGTGATATTGTGATTTTAGCTGACATGTGTCGCCTCACTGTCTTGAGCGATGCTCGTTCATGTCTATTTAGAGCGAGCACAAGCACAAGCCCGACGCTGACTTTCGTTGACTTAACGGCCACAGGTGTCGCTGTTAACAACCATTTCTGATTCTTACAAACAGTCCCTTTAATATAATATTTTATTGCAAATATGAAAAGTTGGTGTATATAATATATATTCAATTAGTTTTTATTTTATTTTAAGTTTTGACTTTTCAATTTTAGTTTAGTTTTAGTAAGATTTCAGTCTGTGTTTGCTAGTTTTAGTTTAGTTTTTCAGAAAGGTTAGCTATAATGTCTCACAAGTACTACATACTATACACACAAAATACATGGTTGGAGAACTGTGTAGGAATGGCCATAATGTTGATTGTTTAATCTTTGCAATATTGTGTCTGATGTGAAGCGATTGCAGCGTGACGCCTTCTCCTGGAAGGTCAAGTCCGTTTAGTTTCTGTGGTTCAACGTCACGAGAGTTGACGGAAATTCATGCTGACTCCTTTTTTCGGTAGTGATATATTAGAGCTAAAAACACTAAAACTGAAATAAATTTACATTCATTTTTATCTTATTTTTATTCTTTTTTTTTAACCTGGCAATATCGTTTCAGTTTAGTTTTTCTTTAACGTTATAGTTTTTATTTAGTCTCAGTTTACGAAAATATTCATCACGCTGCTTATTTTTGTTTGTGTAATGAACATTAGCCCACATACACAGTGACCATTTTACTATTCTGAGATCCACAAATATACAAGTCTGCATTGAAGCTGCAGCTGTTATATGTAGAAGAAAGGAGTTCTGTCCCACTGGTGGTGAGTAAAGTGCTTATTTTTCTGTCCTATTATTTGAAAATCAGAGAGAGCAGATGGAAATCAACAGAAACTATTAGAGATAGTTTAACGGCCCACGACTAATGAACACACACACACACACAGTGCATCTGCTGCAACATTAAACCCCATCAGACAAAGACGTCCTGATCTGTGAGGCAGGTTTCTGTTACTTCATCTGGACGAGAACAACACAAAGAGACGACAGGACCAGAGACCCACAGAGAGAGAGAGACACTGAGAGAGAGAGAGAGAGAGAGAGAGTCCAGGAAGTGTCCTCTTCCAGGCTCATCTGACCCACTTAACATATCCTGAATACATTAATTTACTGGGATGAACTACTGGGTTTTCTCCTGTACCAGTATCCATATCACTGGTGGAATGTAACTAAGTACAATTACTCAAGTTATTACTTGAGTAAGTAAGTATTTAAGGTACTTGTACTGTACTTAAAGAGTAAATGCCACTTTCTACCTCTCCTCCGCTACATTTCAGGAGAGAAATATTGTAGCTTCATTTACTTTAAATGCACACGAAACATATGAAAAATGTACAGCTGAAACGATTAGTTGATTAATTGATTGACAGAAAATTAATTGGCAACTATTTGGATAATCGCTTAATTCTCCAGCTTTTGAAATGTCATGATTTGCTGCTTTTACTTTTATTATATATTTTTTTTTAATTTATATTTTAATAATTTTGAGGTTTAGATTGCTGGTTGGAAAAAAACAAACATTATAAAAGTGTCGCTATTTTAAGACTTTTTACAAACCAAATAATCAATCTGCTAACGGAGAAAATAATCAGCAGATTAATCCATAATGAAAATAATCATTAGTTAATAGTTCAAAATAAGCTCCACCTCAACCAACAACAGTAAAATCCTGCTTTTACATTAATGCATGAGTAATAATAATAATAATCTAATGATATAATATATAATATTATAACAGTCACAGGGGACTATTTTTCTGCATTTAATTCACTTAATAATTAACTAAAAATGTGCTGCTTTTCCGTTTAATTATTTAAATGTATTTTTAATAATTTTGAGGTGTACATTTTCCTGATTATACTTACAAACTTTTACTTATGTAACATTTTAAATGCAGGCAGACATTAAGAGGAAAATAACGGGGTTTTTTTACATTACAGCATGTAAACATGTTCTAGTAAAAACACAAAATACAAGTATGAACCTGAAAATGAGCACGATATGGGACCTTTAAGTCCAATGGAAGCCAGAATCTACTGAATATCTTTAAATCATCCAAAAATATCAACATTTATAATGTAAACTGGGTCAAATCAACATGGTTGCAGCATTAGAAATTAATTTTTAAAAGAAATAACTGAACTGTGGCTCCACCGACTTATAAGTGACTGTTTTCTATGTGTTAATAAGTGAACTAGTGGCCAGCTCTCCTCTGCAGAGCTACAGGACGTTAACAACGACATGTTTCCCCTCCAGCTTTATTCTGAAATATTAGTTTCGTCCTTTTGAAAGTTGTTGACATTCAGACAGAGTAATGGGCCTTTAACAGGCTTCCTGAGTGGCAATCAACTGCATTTTAAATGAGCCCACACACTTAATATATATACTCATAAAGTCCATCAGCTGCTGGTAAAACTGACGGGAAACACAGAGCTCATTGTGCAGGAATATTGTCTGTAAACATAACCAGGTTAAAAGGTTAAAAGGACGACAGCAGAGTAAGAAGACGGTTTGTTTTCTGTCTGTCAGCCTAGTTTTTCTATTTTCTATATGACTTGGTGCTGTATGTTTTTGTGTGTTTTAGACTAAAATATTACAGTAAATTAAGTTCATACTGGTATTAGAAACAGATCTGGTCCAGTCAGTCTGTCTATTGATCCTAATTTATATTGATTAATATATATTAGGGTAGAGTGGCATCGGTTGGGATATGTTTGTATCAACACTATATAACCTTCCATTACTCACAGACTACTTTAAAGGGACTGTTTGTAAGAATCAGAAATGGTAGTAACAGCGACACCTGTGGCCGTTAAGTCAACGAAAGTCAATGGCTTCCATTGGACTTAAAGGTCCCATATCGTGCTCATTTTCAGGTTCATACTTGTATTTTGTGTTTCTACTAGAACATGTTTACATGCTGTAATGTTAAAAAAAAACTTTTATTTTCCTCATATTGTCTGCCTGAATATACCTGTATTCACCCTCTGTCTGAAACGCTCTGTTTTAGTGCATTTCAACGGAATTGCGTTGCCTGGCAACAGCTTGGGTCCATGTTTACTTCCTGTCAGTTGATGTCATTCACATCCACTGCAACAGGAAATAAACTTGGACACATTTAGAATGTTTATGTTTAAAACCGTGTAATGGTCTAAATATTGTATATTTGTGACATCACAAAACGGCTTTTTTCAAACCCACAATTTCTGAATACGGGTTGTGTGTATTCCTCCGTATATTGAGCGTTTTGATAGTTTAATAGTATTTATAAGGCACTTAAACCTGCTTTATAATATAAAAGACATGAAAATCTCCCTTTTTACAATATAGGACCTTTAAATCAGGCGTGACTGAGATTCCTCTTCTGCCGTTGTTTACATATTTAAACCAGATTTAAAGTTACACGATGGGACAGACGTGTAAAGAAAAGGAGGAAGTATAGGAGAAAAATATGAAACAGTTGTTTGAATATTCAAAAAGGTCTCATTACAACACTAACAAATGGCATCCGCGTTTGGAGCCTCAACACACGAGGAAGGAGAGTCTTTTTTCTTTGTTTCCTCTTTCTATTGTTTGGCAGAGAGAGGTGGACACAGAGGTCCAGATTGTACTCAAGGAGACATTGTTAGACCTGAACCGGTCCGTCTGCATAACCGACTGCATTCCAGCTCAGAGCCCTGCCTGCTGATGTCATCAAACATGTGTTCTCACCGCATGTCAGAGGCTGCTACCATAAAAATGTCAACGTCACTTAAGAACTTATTCAAATGATTAATGTGTTACTGTAAAAAGGTCAGCCAATCCCATTGTGAGTGAGCAGCAAAGCAAGGTGACCCAAAAAAACTCCAATTATACTTTAATAAAAGTATTTATTTAGCTATTATTTTCATTATAGATTAATCTGTAGGGTATTTATAGTTTGATACATGTAGTCTATTAAGTTAACAGTGATATAAAACTCAAAAAAGCAGCAAATCCTCACATTTATTTCTTAATAAATGACATAAACAGCTGGCGTTTATTGGTTAAATACAATCTATTTAGTTAGAAGACCAAATTTTAAATTTTAAATATTGTATAATAATATTGTTTCAGCACTAAACTTCTAACCTAAAAACATGAGTTAATAAATAAATAAATAAATAAAAGCAGCCAAGGATCAAGTGGATTAATCTCTGCCAGGGTTGTAGCACCGAGGTCACCAACCAAACTCTGTTCAATTTTTAAAGTATTTTAGGAAATCAATAAAATCAACTTTTATTTTAGTTAATTTTAATATTTGTATTGTAACATTATGTTATGATCTGGTGCCTGGCATTTAATTATTGTGGAAAATACTGATTTCTTTTCATATTCATGTAATTAATATAGTTTTCCCCATTAAACAGTCACATTTTGTCTTAAAAAAAAGGACTAGAATAATAAGTTAAAACCTAACATGTAATATGTCTCATCATGTAGTGTTTAATTCCTCTTTGTGTCAATATAAACCTCCCAAATAAAAAACAAAATAGCCTATTAGACAAGGACATTGACCTATATTTATGCCCTTTGCTCTTAGGCTCAAATACCAAGATATCCAATGGGGTCAATATTAGATTTACACTCAAAAACAGTGCTATTGATTACTGATTTATTATAGAAATTGCCAATATTACACTGGCTTTGTGTGGGAGGGTGTACAGATTAAATTTTTTTTAAAGAAAAAACATTTTTTTTGTTGAATTTGGCAGGACAAAATGTCAAATTTAAAGCCACTGAATGTTAAAGTTCCATTTAAGCTGAACACCCTAAATACATTTATGATCCTTTAAAGGTCCCATATTATAAAAAGTGACTTTTCATGTCTTTTATATTATAAAGCAGGCTTAATAGTCCTATATAAATACTGTGAAAGTATCGAAACACTTAATCCACAGAGAAATACACTCAGCCCGTATTCAGAAACTCTGCATTTGAAACAAGCTGTTAGGATTTCTGTACATTTGTGATGTCACAAATCTACAATATTTAGACCATTTCAAAGTTTTAAACGTAAACATTCTAAATGTGTCCCAGTTTATTTCCCGTTGCAGTGTATGTGAATGTAATCAGCTGACAGGAAGTACACATGGACCCAAGCTGTTGCCTAGCAACGCAATTCTGTTGCAATTGCGTTGAAATGTGCTAAAACGGAGCGTATCAGACCGAGGGTAAAGACAGGCATATTGAAGCAGACAGTATGAGGAAAATAAAGTTTTTTTTAAACATTAAAGGGACTGTTTGTAACTTTTTAAGCGTATAAATTTACCGGGTCGGGATCCCATGCGCGCTCGCATATGCACGCTCGCGTGTGGCCCGAGTCTCTGCTCCGCTGCCTGCTTGCCTTCAATCACACACCGTGCGCCGTCTCGCTGTCTCGCTCCACCTCTACACGTGAACGCGCGCACACCACACACTGCAGAAGAGTTAGTTTAGCTCTGAGTATATCTAGTAAATGTACAGTGGACGTTTGTGCAGAAATAACTGCTGCAGCTCCTCCAGACCAACAGAGGTTTTCCGTGTCTTGTGAAGTGACGGGGCTCCGCAACGAAAAACGTTATCGTCTCGTTACCGACCGGGTGCCGGTGTCTTCCTGTTCCCTCCGACCGCGGTCGGAAGGCTGAAGCAGGAAAAGCCAACACTAGGATCAGCAGTGATTCATGGAGAGACCTTCGTCTGGTTATTTAACATTACTGCCATGCAGGTGAAATATAGAGTGATATTGTGTTTTTAGCTGACGTGTGTCTCCTCACTGTTTTGAGCGATGCTCGTTCATGTCTATGTAGTGCGAGCAAGCGTGAGCCCGACGCTGACTTTCGTTGACTTTACGGCCACAGGTGTCGCTGTTAACAAGCATTTCTAATTCTTACAAACAGTCCCTTTAAAGTATGTTAACATGTTCTAGTAGAAACCCAAAATACAGTATGAACCTGAAAATGAGCATGATATGGGACCTTTAAACAAAGTTTGACACCCAGGTGAGTCTTCCTCTGAAGGGTCCCCCCTCCCACCAACCAACACACCAACCCATTCAGTCTTTACCTGCACAGGTGAGCCCCTGCTGGAAGATGTAGTTGCAGCACACATCGCACCAGGTGTCCTCTCCTCCAGCCTCAAAGGTGTGTCCCTCTCCGGACTCCTCTTTCACCCTGGGGTCCCTCTCTCCAGGTGTGAAGATGGTCCTCACATCTGGAGGTCTGAAGCCTCTCTTCCTGCTCCTCTGTGGTCCACCTCCACCTCCTCCTGCTCCTCCTCCTGCTCCTCCAGGCTCTCCGTTTCTCCTCCCATGTGTCGGTGAACCCTCCGGTGACTTCATCTCGCTCCACGCCGCCTCCAGGCTCTCCAGGCTGGCCGGCTGAGGAGACGCGTGACGCCGCACAGCTCGCACCACCACACCGCCCTTGTTGGCTTTGGAGATCCGCATCTTAGCACCTGGAGATGTGTTGACGTGAACAGTCCGCACGGTAGTCGGAGGGTCATTGGTGACCGGGGAGCGCGTCGGGACGTATTTGCGACCCTGGTGAACGACGTTAAACATTACGTACGCTTCTCATGCTCCACTGAGTCTGTACAGGTGAGTTAAACAGTGACCGACAGGTGCAGCGTCACTGATGACACCGACTGAGGAGTCAGTGTTTGTTGTCGGTGAGCAGGTTGAGGCAGTCTGAGGCGTGCAGGAGAACAGGTTGGATCTCATTTCACTGCGAGACTTCACACAGCAGCAGAGGAGGCGCGTTCTAGAAACAAGGACACGCCAGACTCCCTTTGAAAAAATGCTGATTTAAAGATTATTTTATTTTGAGGAAGCGTTTTCACTTTGCAAACTTGATTTAAATAAGTCACTTGTTGTTTAAGATTGTCCTCTTTAATTCGGCATAAGTTGCATCCAAAATCCAGAGTTTAAAGTAAAAAAAAAACAGTCAATGATCAAGTGTGTTTACTCTCTGCCAGATCCCCTGGTTGGGTGCCAAACTCCCTTTGAAAAAATGCTAATTTAAAGATTATTTTATTGTCAGGAAGCGTTTTCACTTTGCAAACTCGATTTAAATAAATCACTGAATGTTAAAGATTGTCCTCTTTGATTCGGCATGAATTGCATCTATCCAGCGGGTTGGATCTCATTTCACAGCCTCAGCAGAGGCGGCGCGTTCTACGAACGAGGACACGCCAGACTCCCTTTGAAAAAATGCAGATTTAAAGATTATTTTATTTTGAGGAAGCGTTTTCACTTTGCAAACTTGATTTAAATCATACACTGAATGTTTAGGATTGTCCTCTTTAATTCGGCATAAATTGCATCCAAAATCCAATGTCCAAAAAGTTTAAAGTAAAAAAACAAAAAAAAAAACAGTCAATGATCAAGTGTGTTTACCAAACTCTGTGCTCTTTTTTAACAAAATTTATTTGAAGTCACTAAAATCCACTTTTTGTCAATTTACGTTTGTAATTTTAATATTTGTTGTAACAAAATGTAATATTCCCTTCTTTATGGTTGGGTGTCAAACTCCATTTTAAGAAAAGTTAATTTAAAGATTATTTAATTTTGAGGAAGCATCATCACTTTGCAAACTTGATTTAAATAAATCACTGAATGTTTAAGATTGTCCTCTTTAATTCGGCATTAAATTGCATCCATTACAAGCCCACACATAATTAAGTTTTAACTTTTATTTTGGTGTTACCTGTTGCATCCTATGCAGAACTAGCCTTCCCAAGAAATGCCTTCCTCTGAACTCAAAGTTGAGATTTATCTAAAGCAAAGTGCTGTTACGGATTCTATTTATATGCCGAATTAATCAAAAGATAATATATGGGGGAAACATTGGTAAAGTAAATACAAAATTGAAAATAAAAAAAACATTTGAATGGGGTTTTGTTGAGTATACAGTTCCTCATTAAACCACAAGGCGTTGCTGCTTTCACTTAAACATTTTATTCAGAAAAATCAAGTCTCCAGAAAATAAGGCACGTATACATTATAATGAAGTCTAATTTTAACAATTCAGTTAATTATATAATATTGTACTTTACCCACATACATGGCCAAGACTTACCTTTGCAGCCTTGTACTTAAAATGTGTATAAATACATTAATATATCATGACATAAAATGGCTTTAATTGACCAGTTTATATTCCCAAGGTCAATTTCTTTCTGCTGCACTGACAAATATTTTGATAAATATTTTAAAAGAAAACGTGAATACATCAGTAAGGACCGCTTGATATCATCTGGGATTAAATTACAATGAATACAGCTTTTATTTCTAATAAATGTTAGTATTAGTATACTAATGTTAGTATTTATGTGTAGCAAAATTAACACATTCAGACATCACACACACACAATTTCATTAGCACATTCTTACAAAAGTTTAAAAACAGATAAGCTACTTGATGCATCCCTCAGAAAGCAAAAATATTGATTCATTTTCATGAAAAAGTGCAAGTGCTAAAAATATGTTTTTGGTTTAGAAAATATTTTTTTTTGTCCAGCAAACTCCAGCATAAATAATGCTTATTTTAAATTTCTACAGCTACCATACATCTCCCTGAAAAACACAAAATACATTTAATGAAATAACACAATCACGTACAACTGTAGTTATTAATAGCACAAACATAGTTTTGTCTTTGGCTTAAGCTCCTTGTAAGACTTCTGACACAAAGAAAGACCTGAATAATATAATTATTTATGAAAAGAAAACCCAGATAAACAATTAAATATTATTGTAATGCATGCAGCTACAGATATGTTAATGCTCGTCAGGTCCGGGTTTTATGTGCATGTAAACAGAAGTGGCAGAAAACAAAATATGTGTGTCCTGAGTCTGATTCTGTTCCTGTTCGTGCCGCGGCAAGAACACTTAATTCTGTTCACTGGATGTCGTCTTCATCCTCACTGTAAAAGGCTTCCTCCTGTGAAAGAGAAGGGAATGTTAATATACATTTTTAAAGGTTTTATGGGTCAAACTAATTGGTTCAAAAAGATATGTGTGTTTTACGTACGTATCCGCCCTGCTGCTGCACCCAGGATGAATAATAATGCTGCAGATATCTGGCTCCGTGGTCAAGCAGTCGGTTCCTGGGCAGCGTGTTCACGGCTGACAGACGACTGGTGACCTGAAACATGTTCAACAGTTAGTCAATTTACCCAACCTCTTTAGTTTTAGGTTTTAAGTAAGTAAGTAAGTAAGTAAAGCTTTATTTATATAGCACCTTTTAAAACACACCGTTACAAAGTGCTTCACACACAAGAAGAAACATCAAACAATGAAAAAAAAAAAACAAGGAAAAAATTACAATATGACACACAGAAACAATGAGAAACAGATCAAACAAAGACAAACAAACACATGTGGATGAGGCCTATAGAAAGGCTTGCCTATAGAGATGTGTTTTTTAGAAGCTGCTTAAAACAGTCCAGAGATTCAGCAGCTCTAATAGATTAGAGGAGGTGAATCCAGAGAGTTGGGGCTCAGACAGAAAAGGCCAAATCACCTTTTATTTTGCAGTTTGAGCGGGGGATGGATAAAAGGCCGAGATTAGAGGATCGAAGTGTTCGACCGGTCGAATATGGAACAAGGAGATCAGCAATGTAACTGGGGGCGAGGTCATGCAGTGCCTTATATGTAATTAGCAAGATCTTAAAGTTGATTCTGAATTTTACAGGAAGCCAATGAAGGGACACTAGAACAGGGTTGATGTGAGACCGACGGCTAGTTCTGGTTAATAGCCTGGCTGCTGCATTTTGCACCACCTGAAGGCGATTTAAAGCAGATTGACTGAGGCAGGTGTAGAGGGAATTACAATAGTCTAGACGGGAGAATATGAAAGTGTGAATTAAAAGTTTAAGATCAGATTAAGGTTGTTCTCACCTCACAGGTGACGGCGATCTGGGTTTCAGTAGATGCTTTTGGCCCCGGAGAGTCGGGGTTGGGGGACCTGAGGCCCATCCTCGTGAGGAGGGTTGTTATTAGCAGCTTGAAGAAACTGTAGTTCCAAAAAAGCTCTTTGGCGATAGCAGCGTCTATCAGCTCCTGAAGGAGATAAGAAAACATTTTCTTTAGGTTTAGACTCATGGGGCATTCACAACAAACACAAAGAGAAGTCGTCTATTTGTGAACTCTAGAGCGACCAGATATGGTGGACTGATTACAAACAACTTCCAAACTTTTGCCATGAAAGACTTTCCTGCAACATGATCCAAAAAAAAGGTTGAAGGGAACTAGATTATTTATGCAGGTTTTTCTCGTCAGAGGAAAAGTAGTTTCTTACCTTCTCGCTCAGTCTGTCTCCACTTTCCCTCAGCAGCAGGCCAATCATTTTCTCCACATTAACATCTAATGTACACAACAGAACACATGATTATCTATCAAACATCCAAAACACAAGGAAACAACAGGGATTAACGGATTTAAAGGGTTGAAAGAGCACAATGTACCATGAGCAGCTACAGTACAGGAATATTTCATATTTTCCGGTGCTTCTAATGGCAAGATTCCACCGCGCCCGAAGGAAAACAACCAATCAGAGCCGAGCAGTCTCTACAGCAGCTGTCAATCACTGCTCGCCAAACTCGTGAACTCTGATCAAACTAGGCAGCGCTGATCAAATATTAATCAATATTGTGTTACTGTAATGCCTATTTCTCGCCTCAAATGTTTTCAGAAACATCTTGTAGTGCACGGTTTAGCTGTAAAATGAGGAAGTTTGTGACACTTGGAATAACGAGCAGTGCGTAGAGTTGAATGTGGGTTTATTATAGTAAAAACAACTTATGAATTGATGATTGTGTGACAGTGAGAAAGTTACATTTTTGATGGAAAGCACAAAACGCAATTATTCGTGTCGGCCTTGGTGTGAAAGGTTTGAACGCAAAAAATCGTCAAAGAATATTCTGCATTTTAGTTTTGTTTTCATCCCCGGTGTGAAAAAGCCTGAAGAATATTAAAATGTTCTTGCATAAAGCCCAATATATCACCGTCTTTGTGTTTTATTGTGTAGGGTGGAAACCGAAACTCACCTTCCGGCGAGTCCGTCTCCACTTCTGGAGGAAGAAACTGGATTTCATCAGCGAGTTTTGCCAGCCTACTCGCTACCCCCTTCAGCTCTTCCAGCTCTTCCTCTTCTTTTGCTATATCTGGAAGAAATAATAAAAAAACACAAGTAAAAGTTTAGAGAAAAGAAAACAATTCCAAGCTTGTATCTTAGACAGGTTTTCCCAAAGAATAAAAACACATCATCCTGAAAAAATCCCCAAAATGACCATCTTTAACGTCACAGTGAAACCACGAGGCCTGACTCACGGCTGGTAATACACAGGAAGAACGTGTGGCTACACGTTTATGACATTTAAACTTCTTGACTCAATTCAACAGAAACTAGATGACGTAGATAGTTTTTATGACTAACTGGGAGTAGAATGGAAAATGTGTCATGGAAAGTAAAAGAATAGTTTCATCCTGATTTCTGATGTGGATTATGTAAAAATAACTATTATTCATTGTTAATTAATCTGTTCTCAAATGTCTTGTTTTGTCCAAAGATATTCAGTTTACCGTCACAGAGGAGTAAAGAAACCAGAAAATATTCACATTTGTATACATGTACACACTGTATATACTCATCCAGTCCATGTATATCCATTCAGTATTTATGTCTTTGAACTATTTGTATTGTTTACAACTTACAGAACACTTCACCTGTATATAGTTATTTTATTTGATTCACATTTTATTGTTGGTCATTGGTGCTTTTTATATATATTTATATATACACCTATTTTTTTAACTACTTGTGTACATATCAGTCTATTCTTCACCTTTGTCCGTCCAGCTTTGTTGTCCTTGTTACTAGCTGTTATTTATATTTCTTTGTAAGTACATTGAGAGAGATGCATAAAACCGGAGTCAAATTACTTATGTGTATGTTGTTGGCAAATAAATCTGATTCTGGAATGATGATTCATGTGGTCAGGTGATCAATTAAAATATGACCGGCAGTCCTGGGCGTCTTTTGTCTTGTGTTTTTTTTTTTTTTAAATCTTATTGAGTTTCGATGGGTTTTTTTTTTATTGTGAACACTTTTATTGCTTCTATTTTTGTGCTTATTGGATTTGTGAATGCTTTTAGGATATATAGATCGGAAAGAAAAGAAACAAACACTGTTTTTGTTGTTTATCATTTCAGGGATTATGTGTGTGTTATGTGTGATTGTCTGTCTGTCCTGTTTTCTATGACATCAGGGACCATGTTGGAAATGTGTTAGTTTTAGATCTGACTGTAGTGGGTTTATCTGAAGTTTGTATCTTAACACTCACCGTCTTTAGAAACAAGACATCTGTCGTCATCATTTGGCTTCAGATCCATTTGGTACGGTTCTTCGTCTCTTGTACGAGATGGGATGCAGCTGAAAATTCTCCGCAGACGTTTCAACACTTTCCTACTCCTCTTCCTATCTTTCTTCGTCTCCCCTTTCTCAGTCTTGTCCGGCGTCTGGGGCGAGGATGATTCGTTTGCGTCCGTGCCACCGTTTACTAAAGACGGTGTGTCCGGTGTAGGTGACTCTTCTGTGGTCCGTCTCCTCTTTGCGTAGGCCATGAGGAGCCTGAACTCCACCGTGTCCTCCATGCTGTCTGTGTCTGAGGTAGATTTATGGTCACAGTCTTTGCTGCCGGCGTGGCCGTTTTGGTTGCAGAAGGGGTCGTGGATTTCCACGTTTCCGTTTGCCATGTCGGTTTACTGAAAAGACAAAAAATCATATAGATGAAATTAAGATAAGATAAGATAAGATAGAACTTTATTAATCCCGAAGGAAATTCTTGTGCCAGAGATTGCTCAAAAATACAACAAAATTACAACAAGTTCAAGTGTATAAAATACAAGTGTATTAAATTAAAAAGTACTATTTCTAGCACCAGTGCCTAATAGAACAACAATTAAGTAAGATACATTTAGTAAAATGAGTAAATAAGATATGATAAGTAAAATAAAAAAGGTAAAGCAAGCTAACAAACAGAAAAATAAGTAATATTGCACACAATGAACAGTGATATTGCACATGAGAATGTAAAACGTAGTATTGCACATGATATTGATATTATATTTGTACTCAATGTCCGGTGTTTTCAGCTGTCCAAGAGATAGAGTAAACTCAAAATCATGAATTTGTAGCTAAATACGTGTTAATTATGACGTGATCTTGCCATCATTTGTTGCTCGCATGTTGTTTTTCTTACGTAAATTTTCATTATTCTGCAAGAAAAGTCAGAATGAACAATTATTTTTGGTTGTTATTGGAGATTTTTTCTGTGGTCAGGTCTCCCGTGAAAAAGAGATTTTAACCTCAAGAAGAGTTTTACCTGGTTAAATAAAAATGAGTTGGCCCACTGAGAAATTGGTTCCAGTTTCTCAGATTTGAGGATTTGCTGATTTTATCACCTTTTCGGATCACCGTAAATTAATATATTTGGGTTGGTCGAACAAAACAAGCAAACTGAAGATGTTATCTAGGGTTTTGGGAACTCCCTTTGATTTACTGTAGACTTTTTCAGACTTTTTCAGACTTAGCAATTAGCCAATTAATAAAAAAAACATAGTTACACACACCAATAATGCTGTGATAAACATTTTCATACATTATTATCATTTCTTTGGTCTTGTGTTCTTAATATTTGTCTAATTATTATCAGTTTTGGGTCTATTTTGGTTCATATTTAGGACTACAACTAATGATTATTTTCATTATTGATTTATCAATTGATTATTTGTTCTATAAAATGTAAGAAAATAGTGAAAAATGCCATCAGAGCACAAGATGATGTCTTCAACATGCCTGACTGATCACAATTAACAATCAAAAGCCCAGAAATATTCATTTTATAATGATATAAAACAGGGAAAAAAACAGCAAATCCTCACATTTGAGAAGCTGGATGGATTACTCAATCATCAGAATAGTTGCTTATTAATTTTATGTTTATTACCTAATTAATTGTTGATTCATTTATCTCTACTGACTCTGATGTGTTCCTCTTTTGTGTTTATGTTATACTGCCTGTATTTTGCAAACCTTAATAATTGTGGAATAAACCTGTTTTCATACTGTATGTTATTAATTGATCTAATTTATCAATATTTATGAAATAATTGTCAGTTTTATGTTTATTTTAGGTCATTTTTGTTTTTAAAAAAAAAAATTTAAATTGTGAGACGAAAGGTAAAAATTGAGACAAAGTAAAAATTATGAGACGAAAAATTAAAAATTGAGACAAAAAGTAAAAATTATTAAATTAAAAATTAAAAATTGTGAGACAAAAGGTAAGAATTACGAGACTAATAATTGTGGAATAAACCTGTTTTCATGCTGTATGATATTAATTGATCTAATCTATCAATATTTATGCAATAATTGTCAGTTTTATGTTTATTCTAGGTAATTTTTGTTATATTTATGTCACTGTTTCACCTCATTTTGTCACCCTCTGGTGATAGCAAATGGGAATTACACTACACAAGTAACTTGGATCATGTAAAGGCATGTTAGCATTAACTATAAGCCTTATAACAACCGGTTGTTTCCCCTAAACACACAACAACATACAGCCAGGAGTTTAAGAATAAGTTAATTAACTGTTACACCATATGTTTAATTCATAAAAACACAGTTTAAAAAGTTGCCAAACTAATTAAGTTTCACTGTAAAGTTTGAAAACTTTATGTTACTATTGTTTAACTGTAACAGGTCAACATCTGTAAAAGCACACTTTACAAAAAGCATAATTAAGTTTGTTTGACAGCACTAAATTGGCCTTAACTAGATTTACTCCATTCTACTTTTTAAAGTAGTATTTTATGTATGTGTATTATTGAAAAGCATAAAAAACAAGTACTTACGGTCCAAAACGATTAAAAAGAAACTAAAGTATCCACCAAAAGACTCCTTGCACGTCCACTGCTGGAAGCTCACTACTCTCTGTCCTCTCTGCTGTTGAGTTTAAACACTTGTGTGTGCGTCATCGCGTCGTCGACGTCTTACGTAATGACTAGTGATGGGAATTACGGCTCTTTTTAGTGAGCCAGATCATTTGGCTGAGGTCACCAAGAAGAGAAGAGCCGGTTCTTTCGGCTCCAAAACGGCTCTTCATTTTACCACATCTGCCTTTTATAATTCAGCCAAATTTAGCACTGTTTTGACCTATGATTAGTATGTGTGCACATATATCACTTAAATTATTCAATATAATTATACTAAACCTTTTAATTTCCTGAATACCATAATTTTACATGCTGCTTCGTTTCCGACTGTCACTCATCTTGTCTGCTATTCGCGCACCGCACCGCACCGCAACGCAACAGAACGCACCACACCGCATCGCAACGGAACGCACCGCATCGCAACGCACCGCATCGCAACGCACCGCATCGCAACGCACCGCATTGCAACGCAATGGAACGCAAAGCACCGCACCGCAACGCACCGCAACACACAGCACCGCACTCCTCTCTCTTTCTGTCCTCCTCTCCCTCCTGCTCTGTACCTGTAGACCGTCAGCGCGCCGCGCACCCGCCGCGCACCCGCCGCGCACCGCCCCTCCCTGCTTGATGGTATGATCCTTGTCTGTCATCACCTGATTGGTTGCACGGACATCATTAACACAACATTCAGTCAGAGTCAGTGCATGGCGTGCCCGTGGCGCCGAGAAGATTGTCTT